>JAKKZN010000013.1:5494447-5507265 GCA_033441825.1 Pangasius elongatus | reverse complement strand
CCTGTTCTTGAGTGTTACCAGTGGTTTGCACCTTGTTGTAAACCCTCTGTATTTACATTCATGAAGGCGTCTCTTGAGTGTAAATTTTGACATTGATACGCCCACCTTCTCCAGAGTATTCTGAGGTGTATAGGGCTATACTCTCTGCTCACATTCAGCCAAATGTTATAAAACTGATAGAATGCCGCTTCACCTCTTAAAATAAAGCTGAAAGTCTACACTTTGATCACATCTTGATTGTTTTATTTCAAATCCATTGTGGTGGTGTATAAAGGCGAAATCACAAAAAGCTCTGTCGTTGTCCAAATACTTCTGGACCTGACTGTGTGTGTATATATATATATTTACATCTCTCATATATGCCTTAGTAGTCTAACTTTTCCAGGAGCTTAGGCACTTTATCCAGTTTCTCAATTTCCAGGTGTTTTCCATAACATGCAAACCCCCTAAAACATGTTTCAAAATCCTGAAATTACAACATCTACAAAATACATTTCAAATGTGAAACACATGTAGAAAGGATACAATTCGCTGGTCCTGAACAGCCCATTTTTGCTTCAGGAACTCGATAAGACTAGACACTTTCCTGTGCAACTCCACAACCATCCTAAAACAAACATTTCAGACATCATCAACCATTCACCAGGAAGAGAGCAAGACATCACACACAGAAACAGACAACCAAGCAGCGATGTGATTCTGTTCGATTTGCGGAAGCAATAATTCTAACACAGGGCAGATGCATGGTGAATGAGTCCTTCATAGGCAAGAAAGGTTTATGGACATTAACTGGCTGAAGTTATTTAAAAAAAAAAAAAAAAAAAAAAAAAACTTGGACTTGAGGATCATATCACAAGCCTAACAATGAAGAATTGATGAACTTATGAAGCTCCTTGAATAATTAGAAAAAAAAAAATGTAACCATGGACATGTTAAATTTTCTGTAAGAACACATTTATTTTGCATTTTTGGAAGGAGTCTCCGGTGTTATAAGAGGAATAAACCACAACGTGTTATTACTGGAAAAGAATCGACTTCCGAGTAATAACAGAGACTCTGCTTTGTATCAGGCCGTATCACACCACCCATTTGTTGATTATTCTCCTATAATCGTACACTCCATCGTGTTTTACTCCTTACTTATCCTGCGAGCTTCATAGCTGACTGCCCACATGAGCGTAAAAGCCGCCTGCACAAAAGACTTTCCTTAGACCTGATGTGCGCCTCTAACTCCAAGTTTTTTAGGACATAAATCCTAAATAGTGATTACAGTATTTGAATATTGGCACCTCAAACGTATCTGAATAGCTATGTACACCCCTAACAGAAAAAGGACTCTAAGGGCATAATTCAGGAGTGGTCTGTGTAACTGCGTGAGGCAGGTGACACTAACCTGAGGCGAGGATTATGAGCCAGACTCTGGACCCGAGTCCATGAGTGGTTACTACGCGGCTGCAGCTCCAAGGCAACCTTCAGTGGCAACCGAACTGGCTTCTGGTCCTCCTCATCACTCACTCCTGAGATGTAGAAGATAAAGACAAAATGGGGAAGGGAAAAAAAAAAAAAGAGAACAGATTAGAAACTCACATTCTTAATCTGCATCTCCTCCCAGTTTCACATAACCTGTAACCATAGAGACACAGAATTTACCCTACTTACACAAGTTCTACAATAATCCACTACCTTCCACCCAAGCACTACACACACATTAGCTTTTTCCAGACCTCCATTTCAGAACAGTCTCTCACAGGTTTCCCAACTGAATACACGCTTACACACATTGCTCTCATTTCTCTCTCAAACATACACACCATCTGGGTCGCACAGTTTCTTCAGTGCACGACACATGGGGGCTTTGATCCTCAGGTTCCTGCCTTTGGAGCGAACCGTGGTGGCCCTAAAACCACACACACACACACACACACACCTGAGTTAAACATTTAGTCAACTCAAATACAACTAAACTACGCAATCAGTTGTATTTTATTTCTCACACACTTGGACACAAATAAACACACTTACCCTTGCATAATGAGCTCATTCAGTTTGGCCACATTCTTGTCATCCATCACTGAAAAGATTAAGAAGTGGAGAGAAAGCAGTTACACGTGTCCCACTGACATGCGAGCAATAACACAAATGAAAAATCACAATCCTCGCCTTATTCTTTTGGTCAAACAATTACTGTACTTTAGCTTTTCCCATGGACAGTTTTTTAAGTTGAAGCTTTGGATACAAGTTAGTGACACCTGCTATCCTGACAGGTCAGCGATCTTACTGTCTACCCATTTCCCAAAATATTAAAAAAATAAATGAAGAAAAACTTGTTTGCATGGTACACGTCATCAAATGAACAAAGACATCTGTTTTATAGACGAGTCTTTTCACGCACTGTTTAGTTGATTATATGAGACGGGTATAATTAAAGAAATAACCAAGTATGTAAATACTGAAAAACCTTAAAGCTAGCATGCTAAATGTTAGGTACCTAATTAATTTGTCACCCAAATGACAAATGTAAAATTGATAATTTGCAAATATATTAACTAAGACGAATGTTTAATGCAGTTTTTGTGCAGTACAATTTGGCCTTCTTTCTTTCTTTTCTTTTGGCCATCGATCATTTGCTAAACTACAATACCTTTTCTTAACATAATATAATAACATTTGGTGAGCCACATAGCTACAGCTATATGATTATTATTCTCTTCTGATAATAGGAGTCTAATAGCGAGTCTTGGGCCAACCTTTCAGCTATGAGCTGTGGCATGTCACAGTATCAGCCATGTTGAAGCACAGGACATTTAAACATACACACCTTATGAAAACGCCGAACGCCGGGCTACTGCCAAGGGCTCTGTCCACCCCAATTAAGAAAATAAAAAGATGCAACTAGTACTCACGGCCTCCAACCTTCTTCCTGAGCTCGGCATAACATATGAGTCCATAGAGCTCCTGTGAGGATTTCTTCAGCACTCGGGAATACGCTAAGGAAGACAACGAGGGGAAAACAGATTGAGCACGGTCTTGTTTGTGATTCATCACAGTACTCGAGAAGGTCACATTTACACAACACAGTTCAATCAAACTGGACGTAATAACTCAAATCAAAACGGCACTGTATCCTGCAATTCATTTCCTGTTGCAACAGATGATCTAAAAGCAATGACCTCTCCCTTCTTAACATGCACATAAAAAAAAACAGACAGTTCCACTACACTCTATAAAAACCACATGGATTAAAATGTGCGTGTATGAGGTTTTAGCCTTACCGTTATTGATATCAATGTGTTTGGAGATCTTGTGCCAGGTTCTATAGTAGAAGTGGCGAACCTGCTCCTTATTCTTCACCATACTAGCAGGTTTGCCTTTCTTCTTATACTTCAGAGCAATGTTATTCTGTATGGCCTCAAAGTCCTTCCCATGCTGAGACAGAAAGCAAGATGGAAAGAAAGAAATATAGGGGGAAAAAGAATGTATATTAAAAAAATAAATAAATAAAAAAATAAAAATAAAAAAGTGACACGTGATCAACACACTGCAAGTGCCAATTATTGTAATTACAGGTGGAAAATATAGCAAATCACGATTCAGGACATTTTAACAATACACTCTACATGCCACATTTAGGTTTGCTAATAAAAAGGCCACACATTATTAAGCCTACATAGAGCTATAAGGTCAGTGTGTGCAAGAAATAAATGATTTAACAGAGAAAGAATGATAAATAAAATATTGGGTATAAAAAATGTTTTAACCTTCAAGTACTTGTTATTGTGTGTAACACTGGAGTCAGTCAGCATTTTACAAATACTGACGATACCAGCAGAATCTCTGAAAAGTGTAGTTTGACATAACCTAATGATAACTCCATAATAAGTGTGCTTGTTCTAATACGTTATCATTTTCAGAAAGACTGATGTCTAATCGTTATGGTATCATTTTCTGTAAGGAGATGTTTAATCAACGTTTATGGAAGGAGTCTCCAGTATCAGCACTTTATAAGAGTCAGTAGGTTTTTCATCATTTCTGGTATTTCTGAACTATGACAAGCTGCGTCTTTTTGTCTTTTTGATTTCTAAGAGAGAAAAAAAAAAGAGAGATTGGTAAAAAAGCAAGGTAGCAGCTATAAAGCAAATAACAGGAACTAATCTGCCTTATGGATGCTCCACAACATTAAGTGTAACTATAAATGGACAAAAACAATGTCCATTTAATTAACAAACATTGGGATGCGTCACAGTACACCATCATTGATTATTTTCCATTAACAGCACACCCCCATTGTGTTTTACTCCTTACTTAACTATCTTTAAGGTCGTATTAATAGACTGATCACAACGAGAACTAATATGATGCACATCACAAAAAATTCCTGTGGATTAGAAGAACTTCATGGATTTTAAGAACTTAAGCAACACCCATGGCAATAACAGATTACCTCATAAAGTCCTTCAAAGAATGAGTTCTTGTCCTCAGTGCTCCAAGACTCCCACTGTCTGCGTGCACGTTTCTGATTCCCTCCTTCATCTTTCTCCACCGGGCCCTGGCTCCTGGGGGCCGAGCGAGAGCTCCCTCCAGCTGCAGCACTTCCTCCTGAGCCCGCACTGCCTGATGCAGCCACAGCAGGAACCGCATCACTCCCTGGGGCAGAGGAAGGAAAGAAAGAATGAGAGAGGAGATTGGGACTTGTTGTTCTCTTGTTCGCACCACACAAGAATTAGAGGCCCCAGAATATCTAGGGACGGACTAAAAATAATGAAATATTTCCACCGTGTATAGCTGGAACGTATTTGGTCGTGTGTTAGTTCCAATGAAGACCACAGGAATATTATAACTGGAAAAAGCCGTTTATATGACACATGCCTTAGGCAGAACAGTTAAAGTACGCACCCAAATAGACATAATACAGGTTCACAAACATGACCTCATTACATGACATTGAATAATAAAAGAACTCCACTTGTCAGGTTTTTAGCAATGATATTCAGCATACAGATCACTATACGCAAGCTATACACCTACTGCTATTCAGCTAGATTTACAAGTGACTCTGAATATTGTTCCCAGCTGCGTGTCCTAAATACACGAGCATACACCATTTCACATTTGGGGAAGAAACAAAAAAAAAAAAAACAGAATGAAAGACAGTGCATTAGAATGATAAATAATGACGTTTTATCACGCAGGGTATTAATCGCAGTGTATGTTGGCAGTGTGTCGTCAGGAAGTGTGAGTGGGGAGTCATTCGGAGGTGTTCCAGACCTGCTGCTTACTACGCTGGTCCAAAAACAACATGCCTGGAGAAAGACGCCAACAACACTGCCCCTCAACACACACACACACACACACACACCAGACTACACCACATTGTACCATGCACTCAACCGTTCACTTAAAAACATCAAGGATTGTGTGCGCTTCCCAATGAAAATGCTTCAAATATAATAAGTAAATAAAAAATTTGCGCACCAGATAAAATCAGTCTATTCTGCAGCATTGCAGCAGAAATAAATCTAAGCATTTTACCACACATTTTGCATAGTTTTTGCAAATGAGTCCAAACGGCAACTCAGACATGACACCAATGACCACGTTAAACACATTACGTGACCTCGGGGTCACGCACAGGGCTCCTTTTCTCAGGGAAACGTCTTATGAGGTTTTTCCCAGATTACTTTACTGAACTGTATCTTTTACCTAGACGTATACATGTAGTGTAACTTTACTTAAAAAACTAGTTACGGCCCATGTGTGTACCTTAAATCATTTTTAATGGTATACTGCATCTATACTTCCAGGTGAATGATACATATTAGAGGGAGAGAAAGATGCACCATTGAGGGTCACACGCCAGGGACAAGGAAAGCTACTTTTAGTACTGTTTTTTTATCTGAGAGTGTATTGCAGAGAATAGCAGAATTTTTTAAGTCAACATATTTAGATGCATAGTCTTTAGTCTATACTGTTTGGATGTTTCCCCTCAAAACAGTTTGTGAATTTTCATACTTCTTGAGAGTCCATTTAATTCCAGTTTCCTGGACTTTCTCAGGAGCCATGATGCAAAGAGGATGTTGTTGTCACAATAAACTAGTATCCCACTAATGTTTTCCGTTTTCAGCTTTAATCCACGTGGGTCCTGGCAGCAGGAAAGCTTATTATATGGTGCCGATTTGTTTGTTTGTTTTTTTGTCCTCTTTTAGGTGAGCTGGTTGTTCCTACCTTTGGTTTTGGTGCCGCTGTGTCCGTTCACCGCGGGCCCGTCTTTGCGGATCCGTTTGCTCGGAGGTCGGACGCTGGAGCGGAGGAAGTGATGCTGGTCGTGAGCGGCCGGAGGGGAGCCCAGGCCCGCGGGGTTCGGCTGCGCTCCGGACGGGTTCGGTGATGAACCGGAGGCGAGCGCGGCGCACGGACTCGGCGCTTCCTCAGCGTCCCTCTTTGTGCTCGGCTGCTCGCTCGGTGTCCGCTCCGCGCTCTCCTCTTCTTCGCAGCCTTCGAGCTTTCGGAAGGGTTTGTTCGAGCCCTCGACTCCCGAGCCGGCCTGCTGGCCCACTGTCATCCTGATAAAACACACAAAACAAAAAAAAATTCGAGAGGCTTTGTGGACGTTTAGCTTTTAACAAAAATAGAGGAATTAACTTAGAAGAGGCGACGTTCTGCTCAACTCAACATGGCCGCCGCTGTTTGTTTCAAATCCCCCTCTCACCGTCCCGACAATTCGCGTCGAAAAATTGCATTTTACACACTTCCACTTTTGACCAAACAACACTATTTGGTCTTAATTCGGTTCTTTTTTCGCTCTAGTTTCGTTTAAGTTAAGTTGTGCTTTGTTTATTTCCGACATTCAGAAGGTGAGCTGTACACTTTAGCGCCCTGCACAAACGACAAGCGACAACGAAAAAATCTTTCGCGCATTCGACCTCTATTTAAAGTGATTGTTTTTCGAGAACCGTTACCCATTTTCCAGCTCTTCAGCGGCGGACGAGATCTTCTTTCTCTTCACCATGAGTCCGAAGATTTTGGAGACCAATTTTCGAGCAATTTAAACATATTCTCCAAGCGAGAAAGGAGGTCGTGTGTCTGGACTCGTCCTCTCCTCGCTGCTGCTGCCGCCTCGACTCCAGCCTCAACTCCGCTCAGCTCAACTGTTCGTCTCGCAGGAACAGCAAGTCCAAGTCAAAAACTCCCAGACAGAACCACGAGAAACATTTATCTACACCACTGATACACGTTCACCATCTTAAACTGGCAAATGAACCGCTGTGGAGTCGGACCTCCACATTTTTTTACGACTTGTACCACAAAGACGACACCAAGTCCTCCTGAGCACCTCCTCACTCCACAAGTCTGGACTTTGTTGTTAACTACGTCATCATAAGTTTTAAGAATCGATGCTTTCTTATGACAAGTCACAATTTATCAAATGCAACGAAAATCCGCACAAATCATCCACCAAAGATGTTGAACCAGTCTCAAGATCGAGAAGCCACAAATACACAGGAGAGTTAAGATAAACTACACCTATTCAGCAGGGCGGGTGTAGCTTTATTATATAAACACCCTGAAAATCATGATAGGGCATTTGTATGATTAGTGCATCCTCAGAAATCAGAAGTTGTGTCCCAATCTGAAATCATCTGTATTTATAAATGATACCGCAAAGCATTTGACAGCACATGCTCTATGTTATATTGTGCCAATTCGGGTGGTTTCATCCTCTCTGTCCAGGCAACTCTAAATCTGGGCCATCTGACATACAACACACATGATCAACAGAAATAGTACCACTTTCACTATTTATACATTCTAATTTGTAAAAGCCACTCCATAAAGCTTAGTTATTACAGTGAAGATATATTATTGCTTGAGAATCACGGTTAAACAGGCAGGCTGTGCTTCAGGATCCAGCATGATATGGACCTAAACGTGCTCTTTAAATGACAGTTTGGTGAAATCTGAGACATGTGAGACACAAAGATAAGGAATATAATATGATTCCACGAGTTTCACGGTATACTTTAGGTATTTGTACAAACTGTAGAAAGGATTAGCAGGTTTCCAAACTCAACTCATCACCTCATTCAAATGATCACTGCATCAACACATGAAGATCTGATGTAACTTTGCTAACTACTGAATCTTCCTAATAGTTTGGCTCCTGATTTCAAATTTTTCAGCGTCTTCAATTTCCTGTAAGCACGCTGAGCACGCTGAGTTAGACTCTCTCCATGGCACTGATTTTTTATATATATAAGTGTATGTATAAAAACGTGACACCAAGCTAATGTAACTCATCTTCAAGCACAACGACCAGCAAACTAGCAAGCAACACGGCTAGCTAACCTTCATGGAGCTGTCACAATAAGCTAAAAAGTTGCACAGACATGATGTTAAGATGCTGAAATCAACAGCAAGGACTACAAAACACTACTTTACACAGCGGTAAATTACCTTGAGTGGCGTTTATCAGGTTAGTCGAAGTGAACACAATCCGTATGAACATGGAGTGAACAGCTAGCTTAGCTTCCCCAGTGACAGCATCATCAAGTTTTCCTGTTTTTTTCCCTCGTGCCGCAAGCCACGCCCACTCCCGCTCAAAAACAAATCCCGTGATTGGTCACAGGGTGGTCACGTGCTCAGTACATGTGACGTCGCATAGTTTAAACGTGATTGGCCCAATCTAAATCGTGTTACTTTAAATTTTTTACTTTTAAAAATAAAATCTGGGTATACTTGCCGAAACGTGTGCGCTGGTGAGGCGCGATTTAGAGTTTTAATCAGGAATATTGTTTTATTGTTATATTTATCGTTGTTGGACCACCATGATCGTGTTACATCCGCATCTATTATTTATAGTCCGGAAAAGATAAGACGCAATGTTTAGGACGAAACTATCTTTGCAGTTATTTTTAAAGAACAATGCAGCCCCAGTGAATAACTTAAGTTAGTATAATTTATATACCAAGCCCAATAAGCTTTGTATCTGACTGGATTTATGAAAATATGCAATAATACATAACTACATTTATATACTATTTTTAAAAGGTAATATGATATAAATAAAGTTAGGATTTCTTTGCGTTTTTTAATTTTATACACCGTCTTTCACTTTTGCAGTACCGTACTGATTAAGTAAGGAGAAAGAACCCGTTTAGCCAATCAGCAATCAAATCTGGTTTGACTTACAAATCATCTTAGCCAATAAGAGGCGGTTAAACTATGATTGATTAGCATCTGAGCCAATTAGAAAACAGAACGGCTCTCGCACTCTATTTTGACTCCCAAACACGTGTCCCGTCCTTCTGGGCGTGGCCAGCAGCCTCCCAGCGCTTTTTGTGTGGCTAACTTGAGAGCGCTGCGTTGCAGAGCCGCCGGTTTCCGCATAGCGGATTAGTGAAGAGACTTCGAGTCGTGCTCATAGAAGGAAATACGCGACAATGACTTCGACAAACACTTTTCAGGGCCTTGAGGAAGGTGGAAAGCCGAGCTCGAGGTATAATCAGCTCTCTTTGTGATTAAGTCTAAGTGCGCTAGCTGAACTAGCTTAGCTCATCGGTGAAAAATCCCAAACAGGAACTTGGCTAGTTAAGCTAGCTAACTTTTGGTTTAGCTTTCTGTCCGCCAAGTAATGTAATTACTTAGCACGTAAGAAAATCGAAAAGCTAGCTGAAATGTAAAGCCAGTATTTAAAAACTAATTCATATATAATAATTTAATCTTGCATCGACACGATTTAGTAGAGATTTAGAGATTGTGCTGCTTAAAGTGAAGTGAAACAATCCGCTTTCTTTTATAATTAGCACCCAACTAATTGTGTCTAATTTATCACCAAGGCAAATATATACAGATATAAATGTATACAATTTAAGAAATAGTCAAGCAAATATATAAACGGACGCTTTGCAGTGGTCAAATGTAAGATTTTGTAATAAATAGGTTACTTGTGTTGTAGCTGTGCTGTGTATTGATTTCTGTGCGCCACACGTGCAGTGTTCAACACTAATAAGAGCATTGACCGACTGAAAATGGAGGCAAATTGATCCTGGTGTGCACTCTCTAAAATAAATCCGCTTCGGATATTGTCACCTAATTGTTTCTGCTCTCTGTCATGTACAACTTTTTTTTTTTCTTCTTTTTTTTTTGGGTTCACACTACTGCCCTTCTTTACCGCCTTTCTCCAAGCTGCAGTGACGCGCCTTGAACGCAAGGGGGCGTTTAAATATGCAGCTTCATCATGAAACGTTATTTAAACAATTATAGCACGACTTTGCTGAATTCTCGATTCTGATTGGTCAGAAGGTGTTGAATAATTTTCTATAACAGCAGCTCTAACAGTTGTGCCTGCTTTAAAGTAAATCACAGGTTTATATAGGTGTCAGTAGTAATCCACATGATCTAAGTCTAAAAATCTCTTTTAAGAAAGACGTCTAATCGTCGATATGGTGACGCTTTCCATAAGGAGAGCTTTATGTAATATGGTGACGCTTTCCATAAGGAGAGCTTTATGTAATGTTTAGACGTCTACGTTTTTCAGGGGTCGGCTATGGGAGAGTGTTCAAGACGGAGGACTTTGTGTTTTCCGGTTTCTCAGTAACATGATAAGCTTCAGTTTTTTTTTGTCTTATAAACTGCAACTAAACTGTTCCACAGCCTTAAACGTAACTGTAAAGAGATTAAAAAGTATGCTGCGTCATTCACTAATAAATGAAAAATTGTAATCGCAGGTAAAGTTCTCTGATATAAGATGAATAAAACACTTCGGGATGTGCTGTTGCTGAAAAATAATCGATTTCAGGGTTGAACTGCTTCACATCGTACCACATGACACTAGTCTGTCGCTGATTATTTTCCTATAACACCACACCCTGCTGTGATTCTCTCTTTTATGAGTGAATAGCAGTGTAAATAAATATTCCAGGGCCCATGTATGCTTATGTCTGCTGATAGTTTGTTTTTGTATATCATATGAATTGAATATAAGCACGGCTGTGTGTTCACAGGGTTTTGCGACCTCCTGGCGGAGGCAGTAGCAACATATTCAGTGGCTATCAGGATGATGGCGGTGCTTCGAGACGGCAAAACAAGATGGCCTCCACAATCTTCGCCCCTCCAGAGGAGCCTCAAGGAGGCCCTAAACGCTCCAACCCTCCAGGTATAAACGTATGGTGTACAAAAGCTCTCTTTTCCCTGGTCTTTTTGAGTCGCTGGTGTAAAATTCTCACCACACTGTAATCAGTCTGGGTGTGTAACTTTTTCCTCTCTCACTCTCTGGTCCGTCCTTCTCCATGAGCAGCAGGTTTGAGTCACAGCTTTAATCCCTGAAGGTCACAGCCAAGCTGGTCATTCCCAATCCCATCAATCCCAGTGATCTTGTCAATTTAGGTCAAAGGTTGCATGAGGAAACTGTGAGGAGTTACTTTATGGTAAAGTGAATACATTTCCCAGCACTATTGATCTGAAGTTTCCAGAGTTCTGTAGGTCAACCATGTGACCTGAGTGATAGCACGCATGAAATGGGCCAAGCTTTAGTTTCTAGCTTCAAGTGGTTCTCTTGTAAGCACTGAGGGCTCTGTTCTCTGATTGGCCGTCAGCCTGTGGCATGTTCTGGAAGCGTCTATGCTGATGTTAGCATGTATGCACCCTTAGGGATGAGGAATGGAATCCAAAAATCTCAGCCACTCAAAGAGCTTGTGTGTGATTAGCTGTTGGATAGAAGCCCTTTAATATCCACACAGCATTAGAGCTTTACAAACTAATCAGAATCAGGAAGTGTGCTTCTTTAAGTACAGCCTGTCCAGGAACTTTTATAAGAATATGGAGCTATGACCTAAAATATTGAGAGAGGTGGTTATGTATGTATAATTTTACTCCTACTCTTTACACACCCGCTAGACATTTATTATGTTGAGTTTCACCGATTCTTAAACATATTTTATATTAAGATAATGATGAAAAAATTTGGCAAAAAAAAAGGAAATGTACTTTCTTTTCTGAATGTGACACAAATATTGTTTACTAACTTCTTGTGCATTGTTTGACTTCATTACTGCCTCCACCCACGCTCTTATCCTTTCTTTCTTCTTATCAGCTGTCATTTTTTTTTTGTCTTCCTGATCACTTTTAACTGTGCAAAATGTCACGGGCCGGCTTCTTCAGCTCTAGTCTGGAGACAGAGAAGGTCATGAAAGGACTCTTGACGACTTCTTTTAGTTCTATTCATAGCTATTTTGTTGATTTATTGTCTTGTGGTTTGGATACATGGTTTGCTGCAGGAGGCACCTACATCTCAATTTTACCTTCTTGAGTTTTTTTTATTATTATTGTTGTAAAATAGAGGTACATATTTTACAATTTTCTCCCACTCAGGAAACAAAGGGAGGTTGCAGTTTTTTCCCCCCACTCGGTTGCACATTCCAGTATAAACACAGCAGTGCAAGTTCTGTAGTTGGTGTTAATTATTTATAGTAAACAGCAGATACTGTATTGAGTGTTATGCATTAGAGTGAATTATAATGTAACCAGTTGATATGTAAATGTCTCAGCAGTGATTTTAGTATTTTATATACGTGCTGTATGAATATACCATACGAATGTTAAAACTAAATACATGCAAGTCTAAGATCTTTCCGTCCATCTCTGAAAGGTGGAAAGAGCAGTGGGATTTTCACCGAGCCCGAGGCTTCTTCCCCGAAACATAAGCCCGCGCCTCCGAGTGGAGTGACCAACAGCATCTTTGCAGGGCCAGAGTCAAACCTGGCTACAGTTAAGAGTCATCCCAACAAACCAAAGGTTGGTTAATGTTTAAAATGGACACACTG
>JAKKZN010000013.1:5455901-5468054 GCA_033441825.1 Pangasius elongatus | reverse complement strand
TTAGATGTGAGTAAAATGACCTACATGAAATACAAATTCATGAAACACTGTTCATTATGTTGAGGGTGTTTATAGCACTGCAGTTTTAAGTGCATTTATTATTCACACTTAACTGTCAGTCTACAAAGATCTGCCAATCTCACATATTAATTAATGCGTTTTGTTTTCTTTTGTGAAAAATAACAGGAAAACTCATTCTCTAGTCTTGTTTAAAGATAGAACAAAAATGGCCAATTTCATACTTCCTGTTTTCTATGTGACTCATTGGTCACATGACTAAGCAGTGCTTGTTGCTTATTTGTGGCTTTGATGGTGGACAAATTACATCAAAGTGTTTCCATTCTATGTGAATTTTGTGTGTGTGTGTGTGTTTGTGTGTGTTTAATAGTAATTCTACAATGTTAGTGCAATGCTAAATCAATTCGCTATCAATTCCAGTTTTTTGGAATTGTAATGTGTGTGTTTCTGATTCCCCCCAAATAAAGGAGGACGGCTCAGAGTCCGACTCAGTTGTGGCCACGCCCAGCAGCACAGGCAGCAAATCAAACACTCCCACCTCATCTGTTCCCTCGGCAACAGTTACCCCTCTGAATGAGGCGATGGTTCCCTCTGGAGAGTTTGACATGTGCCGGGGGCGGAGCCGCAAAAACGCCAAGAGGCTCAGCAGGAATATGGAAGTGCAGGTCTCACAGGAGACCAGGAATGTCAGCATTGGTGAGGAAGAGCGAGAGAGAGAGAGAGAGAGAGAGAGAGAGAGAGACATGAAAATGCAGAAATCCCATATTCTATATTTACAATATCACATATAAAATCTATATAACTGTGTACAAAACAAAATGCTTTGTGAATGAATTCTTCTCAATACTATGCACCATAGCCTCAGTTAGCCAATATAAGCAATTTTCATATGCAAATCTTTGCTAAGGGTTTAAGGAATGCAAATGTATTTATGAAAATGAAGCCCAGTGCTCTCTGATAACCCACACTGCATATGTGTGTGTGTGTGTGTGTGTATGTGTTTGTATATACGCAGGTATGGGAAGCAGTGATGAGTGGTCTGAGTTTCAGGAAATCATAGATTCTACTCCAGAGTTAGACATGTGCATGGACCCTCGTATCTATGGCGGAGGAAACAGGTGTGAAAACTTGATAGTGTCATGCAGAATAATATAGAATATTAATATATACAGTATTAATATAGAATTTGAGAAATCAGTTTCAGTTTTGACATGCAGAGAAGAATATGAGGCAAAATACAGAATTGCACCTTTTTGTTAATCTATTCTGAAAATACCACTTTTATTTTAAATGCAATTCTTAGCACACAAATCCTTCATAGTTATTTATCCATATTTGCTACACTCACTGCATCTTGCATTTGTACTGTATATATGGAGCAGTATGTGGACAGCAAAAGCCCCACTGACTATTTACTGCAAATTCAGTAATGTTTCAGTATTGAAACAGTGGATTTAGCGCAACACGCTAAAGGCTGTATCCAAAAATTATGCCAATATTTAGAAAGGGAAAGTTTCTACATATATATTTCTATATATGGGTTACAAACATATGTGTATTAATTTTTTTCTGAGCCGTTCATTCAGAAGATTATTGCCAGATTTTTCAGTAGACCACAGATTTTCCCACCTTTGCTATGAAATATAATCCATGTCAATAAAAGCAAGAGAGAATTTACAAATATAAAATAAAAACGAGTAATATGATGATATATCTAACACGAGTCTAGTATATTGCTGCATGAATAGCCCTAGATGTATTTATAACACTAATCGCTACAAAGCTGGTTTAAAAATATGGCTTCAATTTTCATTATTCGACAGCTTAGCTTATAAAATAGCACTTGATCCAGCACATCAAATTATTTTTCTATTGTACTTTTTTTATATTACTTTATTTGATTATCTTAATTGTGCTTAGGTTTGTAGTTATGTCTAAGGTCTGAGTACTGATGTGCACAGTTATGGTTCTCACTATTCTCACAAATTAATTCTGAATAAAGCCCTAAAAGATTTTTTTATATTTGCATGTCATTTTTGTTCATTATTTAGTATGTTATTCCTTACTGAGTTAGTTTTTTTTTCCAGTCCGTCTCAGGGCATAGTGAACGAGGCATTTGGCATCAACACAGACTCGCTGTACCACGAGATCAAAGACGCAAAATCTGACATCATCGGTGATGTGGATGCCGGAGCAGAGCTGCTCGGTAAGCTCTAGTCATGGCAACCCTATGAGTTTTTATCTTCACTGTACTGTTGATTTGTAGCTTCTCATAAATACAGGCTTATGATTTGTTCATTTTTTAATTGTTTTTAAATGAGTAACTTAGCTAAATAAGTGATCTTTGCACATTGACCTGCATGACCGTTTTGTATGATGGCTACACTGCTAACAAAGGCCGCTGGGATATCACGCTTGCCCCATGGCTGCAGCACCCCAACCATCAAACCCATTGTGAAAGAAGGAAACCTTTCATTTGAGTATGTTTGGCTTAAACAGAGTTTTGATCTGTTTATCTTAGATTGGGGCGTTTTCCATTTGTTTTTAGTTACTGTAAAGGCAGAATTTGATTTGTTTATCTCAGTGTGAAGGTGGTGCTTTGATTTGATCGGCCGTCTCACTCACTGACCCTTGACCCCTCTCTGTGCTTCCTTCCTGTGTGTGCTTCTCCTGGCCATGCCCCTAGGGGAATTCTCAGGTGTGTATCTCATCACTGATCATTTTATTATTTACAGTATTTTTATTTTGCTGCTCTTTTACCTCCACACTTACTTGATATGAACAGAATAGAATAGAATCTCATTTTAACACCAAGTTTAAAAACAACGTTTTTTTGCATTTTACTTCTGTAATCTGTTTCTGAGTGAAACAGCTTCAGTGTTTTTCCACTCAGAGATAGCTGGGAGTGGGGGGAGGTGAAAGACGACATGATTAATTACATATTTTTAACATCCGCATGTGCATGGTGATGTAATCAAAAATCAAAAGCTGAGTAGACGTGGAGATTAACAGAATAGAATAGAATAAAACGCTTTCGAGCTTGAAAAAAAATAATCTCAAATTTGTTTAAAAGCAATCTAAAAAAAGAGAGAAATTTTAGTTGAATTTGCCAATATTCAGGATACTTTTACTTGCCAAGATGTTTATTGCAGTGTGTCTTATATGATTGATACTAATGCATAGGGAAATGAAGTTAGTTTTGATTATTTTAGTATTGCATCAGCTTCAGCTGTAGCTTTTGATAGGTCTAATATTTAGAACAGCTGCATTTTTAAAGCTAACAAGAATGATCAGAATCATGGTTGTAACAGTAATTTTTGATCATGATGATGTTTCTTCGCTCATCCGAGAAGCTTCATCAGTTCTGACCACTTGTCAAGTCCACTTGCCAAGACTGGATGACTGAATACCATTTTATACATTTGAATACCAGTTTAGACATTTTCTCATTCTGCTATTCATATGATGTTTAAGTATGTGTGATGGCCTGGGAAAATCCTTCACTTGGTGCAATTTTGATATTTTCTACTACATATAGTTTACTACATATAGTACATCTAGTTTCTCTCTGCATGTATCTCAAGCAGGAGTGGAGTTATAGTATTTTGGTTATATCTCAAATTCTGGTTAAATCCAAAACTGAAAAGGGAGAAAATTGCATTTAAATATTCCTCTCCAACTGAAGCGCAGGAGCACTGTGGACAGTTTGTTTGTATTTGATTACGAACTGAATCAATTAGGCATGTAGCTATCCAACAATTTGCTTAAATCATATGTGTAGAAATCACACTTAGCTAGAGATTTTTTAGGCATCTTCAAGAACGATTTAAACTTGCAGCATTGCTCGCATACTCTCCTACACGGTTTATGTACATCTGGAGCATTGAATGTGATATTCACTAGATTGCACATATAGAGCCAAAACATCCTTGTCCATCAGATATCCGAGACAAACTTTAAAATCTTTAGAGATTTCATGTACACAGTTAACACATGTTAAACACAATGACAAGCTCTGTTAAAATGTTCTGCCGTCGTCGTGATTGTTGTCATGAGCTCTGTCTCAAATCTAAACCTCTGATCTTACATTCAAAAGTATTTACTAATCTGGAAAATCCAGAAAACAGACCTTTCAGTAGACATGCACCATGCGGAAGCATTCAGTTCTGAGGATGTGCAAGCAACACTACAAACAACCTCAGGATACACGTGGCGGCCATCTTGCGTAAGCGCACACATAGTTATAAACAAGTATAATACATCCTCTAGGCAGTCTGACTGTTTGTACCAACACTTTGGTTAAACTGGCTCCTTACACACCATGATCTTTGCAGGAAGATAGTCTAGGCTAAAAATAAAAAGTATATAAAAAATTAGGCATTGTTTATGGTTTCTTAAAGTTGAGATGTAAAATTATGTTTTATCCTTTTATATTATGTTTTTGTCTTTTTGGCTGTTTGCTAGAATTCAGCCACGGTGGA
Organism: Pangasius elongatus; assembly: GCA_033441825.1. Lineage (NCBI taxonomy): Eukaryota > Metazoa > Chordata > Actinopteri > Siluriformes > Pangasiidae > Pangasius > Pangasius elongatus. The sequence goes on along the minus strand of JAKKZN010000013.1, from coordinate 5,463,555 downwards.
ACTGGACAGGTTTTTTCCTCAGACTACCTCACAAAATATAGTCTCTGTGTGTGTGTGTGTGTGTGTGTGTGTGTGTGTGTGTGTGTGCTCACACATGCATATGTATGTGTATGTACAGGAAATCCCTCAGCCAAAACTTTTATCTCACCAGAAGCTTTCTTGTTTTTTCCTTCTTTGTCTTTCTGTCTCTTTTACCCCTTTTTAAAATTTCCTTTGCACCATGACACCCTTTTCCTTTTCCTCTTTCTTCTCTCCTTCTTTTATTTCACTCTTACTCTTTGTTACTTTCCCCTCATTATCCTGCTGCTCCACTTTGCCTCTTTTTCGGCGCTCTCTCAGTGCGGGATGATTTCTTTGGTAAGGCTCTGGCCCTGCTGATTCCTCCATGTCTATGTGTTTTTTGTGCCCCATGCTGACATGATGGTATACCCTCTTCCTATGCTGTGATGTCATTTCCTGCAGCGCTTCTGCTATGGCATCCTTCATTAGCGTTGCTTCGGAATGGCCATATTTAATTTTTTTTATTTAATGTTCTTTTTTTTTTTTTAATGGTATAATAGCACTTTTGAAGTCCTCTGTGAATATTTTTACAATTTGTTTTGTAATTGTTATAAAAGTACATGCATCTAAGTTGCATTTTGTTGAACTGCTTGTTTCTGAGTTGGATTGTATTTGTGCTACTCTTCCCCTTCTCCATGATCAAGTTACCATGCTGTTTGCATATAGTAGCACTCATGAGTTAAACTAAACCTCCTCAGTTTTTTATTTAAATTAAAAAATATATTTTTATTAAAACATTAAAGAAACTAATTATAGTAATGCACACACTAAACAACTGATATAAAGCTTATTTGGAGGCCACTGCTGATTAACTGTATCTAACAGGAATGGGGAAAGAGGTGGAGAACCTTCTCACAGAGAACAAACAACTACTGGAGACCAAGTAAGAAGTGTGTGTGTGTGTGTGTGTGTGTGTGTGTGTGTGTGTGTGTGTGTGTGTGTTTATGCATGTGCTGTATGTCTGTTCGTATGAGTTTTCACTGACCGTTCCTCTCTGCTTAGGAATGCTCTGAACATTGTGAAGAACGACCTGATCGCGAAAGTGGATGAGCTGTCGGGAGAGCATGAGGTCCTGAGGGAGGAGCTGGAGGCAGTTAAACAGTCCAAGAACAAAGTGGACAGCAGAGTCAAAGACCTGGAGGAGGAGCTGAAGAGGTACAGATCTCAATTTTCCCTTTTCAGACATAGTCTGAGGTGGGAACTAAAAATGACTAACAATTGTTTAATTCTGGTTTTTAAACATCACTATTTTACCTGAGTTTTTCTTTCATGTAATACTTTCGACTTTTACTAACTACATTATAAAAAAAAAACCTCCTTTCTACATCTTCAAACATTGCATCACTGCTTCAAGGATCTAAATTCCTAACAAATCTAAACTTTAACAGATGTAACAGCAAGAATGAGATCTAATACTCACCTCTGTAAGCTATTTACACTTTGTATTTATTGAGGCAGTTCGTATTGTAACAGCTAGCTATTATCATTCTGCTAGTTTGTATCGCCAGCTAGCTAACATTTGGAAGATTAGCAATAAAGCTGTTTAGCCTTAGCTATTTTTTTCCTACATTCATTTGTTCCTTGGTGATCAAGGTGCTAATTATGCATTAACTAAAATCAGTCAGACACACACCTTTTAATTTTTAATCATTCTTGTTCTTTTACTTTCATGCTTGAATGTAAGAGTTTGTACTTTTCTAATTTAACTTCAGTGAAGGATTTGAAGCTGTGCTTCAACATTAACCAGAGGATTTATTTGATGAATTTATTTAATTTTACTTTTACTTGAGTAAAGAATGGTCATAGTAGGTATGTTTCCAACAAAGTTCAGGAACCTTTAGAGGAACTGAAATGTGTTGGAAAGAAGAACTATACGATTTCCGGATGAGTTCCTGCTTTGCGATTCACTCTGCTGTGTGAATAACAGCAAGCTTCTAAATAACTAACGCTCATAATGATTCTGACTCTTACCTTAGTAACACTCAGGTAAAGACATGTATCACCCAAGATGACAGAAGTAAACCCTTAATAAACACAATCATCCTGGGGAAATCCTTTCATCCTTTCACATGGCTGTGTGTTTCTGCTATGTCCAATACTATGCAGAAGTGCAACTGTACATAATTGACTCTAACTTCATCTCCCCAGGCTGAGAGCTGAGGCACTCGGAGCATCTCAGGACTCAAAGGATGAAGGAGGAGAGGATGTAAGTCTCACACTTTCTCCAATTAAATAGCACAATCTAAGAATCTTACCTGCTTAAGTAATTAACTGAGTATATGTTCTAGGGATGCATCGATATTGATTTTTGATTTTGCTTTATTGGTGTGGGGTTTTGATCCGATACCATGTTCATTTCAAATCAAATCAAATCAAGTTTTATTTTATTTATATAGCACAAATAAACACAATAATAGTTGATCATTGTGCTGTACATAAAAGACAAAAGATAAATATCTAAAAAAAGAGGCAAAAAGAGAATAAAAGAGAATAAAAAGACCGCAAAGCAATGATAAAGGGAATTTACCTCAGAAATACCAATCAGAAAACTTAAATTCAGACTCTGCAAAGGTTAGTCTTAGGGATAAAGGGAGACTATTCCACAATTTTGGCATAAAAAAATGTTACCAATCTGATCAGATATCACATGACACTATGTGACTGTCTGTACATTAGTGCTAAGTTATCTCACTAATGAACAGACAACTTGAAATGACATTGATTTAGATATATTACACATTTAATGATGGCAGTTAAAGCAAAGCAATAAAATGTAAGCCTAAAACCCAGCACGAGAAGTTCATTGCTAGCAGCATACAGCATAGAGCTGAAGCAAAAGCTAGCTATATGAGAAAAATGTCTACAGACAGTGCTGGGTGAGTGAAAATAACAGCTCTTACCCCGTGTATTGATCTTGCAGATCAGCCACTATCAGTCACTGACACCGAAGGATTCTGACACAATGAAAACAAAAATGTACTTTACTTACAGCTGTACAGAGGCACTCTTCTGAGTTTAAACACAACTAAAGCACTCATTTAAAATGACCTAGCTAACATTGCAAAGAACAAGCCTAGTAGCTGAATGAACAGGCGTGTGTTTGCTTTACATGGCCACTGTTTAAACCAGGGAAATATAAAGAGAGCTAAATAAAATGTTTTGTGCATCCCTGATTGATTAATGCTAAATATGTTACTCATTTCGGGTATCAGTATTGATGAGTACCAAAAACATTGGTCTGAAAAAATGGTATCAGTACATTCTCACATACTTAGGTATGGACTCTATTAATAAGGTCAGTCATTGGTCAGAAAGACAACAGTAATTACTGCAATGTGCTGAAGTTGGGCACTTGAATAACATGAAGACATATTATTTTTAATACTGCCTTTAGACGCTCTGTTTATTTAACACACATATTCCTTGCATTGATGCTTTGGCACATTTCTCACAAAAAGCTTTATTTCCCGACTCATAAATATGTTACTTTAACCAGCTTGGCCTCTAACCACTAACCTCCGCTTGCTTGTGTGGTCTTTTTTTCCCCCTTTCTTTGGGATTTGTGTGTTGGAATACGGCACAGTATTCGTCTTCACTGCAGGATGATGTGGCCATGACGCAGAGGCGCAGGTTCACACGGGTCGAGATGGCGCGTGTCTTGATGGAACGCAACCAGTACAAAGAGAGACTGATGGAGCTGCAGGAGGCCGTCCGCTGGACTGAGATGATCAGGTAAGGGGTCACACGCACTCGCACACATTTAATATATCACACACAGAAAGGCATACATCAAACATACATCACACTACTCCCTGGTGCAGAACACACACTAAGTACATGCCTAAAAGTTCATGCACTCACTTTGGGCCATGTGTCTTCATTTCTCTTTTTCTTGCCGTCTCTATTACAGAGCCTCTAGGGAGAGTCCTCAAATCCAAGAGAAGAAGAAATCAACCATCTGGCAGTTGTGAGTTCCTGATCCTTGCATCTGATACTTGCACATTAAATTTTATAATTAACTTGTGATCTTCGACAGTGTCGAAGATTTATTTTGTAATGAAATTCAATGAAATACGACTTCTTAAGTTTAAACTACCTGTTGGTCTGGTTTGGTTGACCGTTTCCTGCAATGCCGTCGACTACCCGCTGATAGTGGTGCGAATGGGATTTAGCTCTCGCTTCATCTCTACCTAAAGACAGCAATGCAGCAGCTCTTTAGTCCTTTATTCTGTCCAGCACTCTCACCTCCTCATCTATACCCTCTGCTCAAACAGATCAGGTTTCAAAGCTTCAACGTTCATGCTAATAAAATCACCAGTGATGTTGTGTTTGACATCTCATAGATCACTAACCAGCCGAGTCAAGTTTCTGATGTAACCTGACGTAACTTGGCACAAGTGCGTCGCATAGCTGCATTGCATTCTGGATCTTTGAGCCCAACGTTTGCTGCCTCCACTATTTCTACGTTGGATTTATCATTAATATGATGTAGAATGTCAGAGGAAATTAGTGAGTGAGACAATACACTCTTGCTCTTTTGTATTTAGATGCTAACAGTAAACCCTGACCGTTATCCCTTAAGGTTGAGATGCTGAAATCTTTTCTCCTATTAAACGCTATTGTGACTGTGCTAGCAATGTCGACCTGTGATGTCAGAACGGTAGACAACTTCTAATATCGAAAATACAGCACCAACCAACAAATTAGCACCAGACTTGCAAAGCACATCAGAAATGTTTCAGTATAAACATATTTAATGTGTTTCACGGTGGAGTTTTCCTATTAGCAGCTGGAGAGAAACAAAGACCAACAATGCTGTTTCCTAGAATTTGCTTTAAATAAGATGCTGTGAATCTCTCCTTTTACTTTTCCTCCAGCTTTGCACGTCTCTTCAGCTCATCCTCAAGCCCTCCTCCAGTGAAGCGGCCATACACCAGTGTAAACATACACTACAGATCCCCCTCTCCTGCAGGCTTCAACCAGAGACGCTCACACACCATGTGCCAGATCTCCACCTCCAACCACACACTTGAGTTCTTCCCTGAGGAGTGAGAACATGCAACAGCACACACATACACATACACATGTTCGCAAATTAGTGCAGGCACACAAATACTGTCACGTACACACACACAGACCGCAGGTTGTAAGACTGCGCAGGAAGCTCCAACGAAATGTTTAACAGTGCGGCTTAAAAACTTGATAACATTACATTGAAACATTAGCAATAACAGCATGCGTTGTTCATTTTGTATGTTTGCCTTAATGAATATGCAACTTCGGGCATTTCTAACTTAAGATAAAAATACACCTTTATGCAAATTGATTCATTTTACACCTCATACTTGAAAGTCACTTTTGGGGTGGAAATTGTATATGCAAACTAATACGACTGAAGGTCAGGTATTAAATGTGCATAAGCTCATTACTATTGCTTGTAAGGAAAATTATAGGCGTATATTTATCTAAATTATATCATAATGTCTCAGAACAATCAGAATGTCACTCCAGCCCTACATATATTATTTTTGTATTAGGTATTCACCATACATTCCCTCCTCTGATGCGGATAGCATTTAGAGCTTTAAAAATGCTTACTGATGTTCATATTGCAGTTTTCCAAAGCATCTCACTGCCTTCAATCTCCATTATACTTTCGGTTTCAGTTTTATTTTGACTTCTCTGGGAATCTCTTTGAAATCTGATGTTCATGTTGATGTCGTTTTGTACCCTTAGGTAGTATGTCATGTAATTCACGCAGTTATTTATCCAATTACACGTGCAAATTAGTACTTGTTATGTAGTAAATCAGAGCCTCTGTGTTTTAATGGAGCAAAGCTCAGGGTTTATAGGACAGCAAGGTTTTAAATTATTATTTTGGGTTGGGAGTCAGTGAGTAAACCGCAAGTTCTTTTGTATAATAAAATAAACCACTTTAATGACTACTGGACATTAGATGTAAATTGTGTCCAGGCTGGTTTATGCTGGTAAATTCTGGGCTGGTTGTCTAGCTAAATCTTGCTGGTTGCATTATACTAGGTAGTGATTCTCAGATTACTTGAGAAAACTTGACGATGGTAAGACACCATTTTGTACAAAAAGGAAGGAGGTCATTTATATTCTAGCAACTTGACAAGCTACGGAATAGATTCATTCAGTCAATCTTCAGTGACTGTTTTATCCTGGCTGTGGATGCCTGAAACCTCTGTTTTTCTAAACTTGAAATGCGCTTCATATTGAATAAATGCCTAGCATTTGGTCGATTTTTCCATTTTAAATGAACTGAAGAATATTTGGTAGAAACATTATTCATCCATCTTCAGGAAGCGCTTTTTCCTGGTCTGGGTCAGACCAGAATCCAGAGCCTATCCTGGAAACACTATGAATGAGACACGAATGCACCCTGAATGGCTATAAATCATTAGCATGTCAGACTGGGTGGGTTACATGCTTACTGACCCTGGAGTTCTGTATAACACTCGCAGTAAGACACATTACTCATTACACAAGTACATTATGTTTTGTCATGTTTTCATGTTTTCTCATCTGGTATAGCTGATATTTCAAAAGTGCTCTGCTGCTTCCCCTGCTGCACAAAACATATACGTATACACACATACATACACAGATCTAAAATATAATATCGACTCAAATCACCATACAAGTTTCAGTCCAATGCATGCGTGCTCACAGCTGGGCTTCTTCATGCACATGTGTGTGTCTCTGTGACGTAGGGCTGCGCAGTTTTTCTTTCAGCCTCACCTCTAACCCACTGCCCCAATTTTCCTTTCTCTCTCTAACTCTTCCTCTCTCTTTCTATCACTTTTTGCGTACACGGCTGGCTGGCTGATGCTCTTTTGTGGACCGCACGCCCCCTCTGTCTCTCCCTTTCTCTGTCTTTCTGTTCCATAGACTGCCCAGTAATGGTGTTGCGTCTCTCCTTAGCGACTCGGCGCTCTCAGTCCGTAGGGAGCAGCGGCGTGAGCAGTACCGGCAGGTCCGTGAGCACATGCGCCGGGACGATGGCCTGATGCAGGCCTGTGGCTGGAGTGTGCCACCCCGATTTAAACAGGTAGTGCCACTTCACCTTTGACCTTTCGCCTTTCTTCCCTCACCTACACTACAGCTGCTGAATTATGGAGGTTCAAGTAGGCTCTGTTATGAAAGGTCAAGTTTGAAGAAATACTAGTGAAGCAGGAAAGAAAAAGAGAAGCGCATGATAAGTGGGACTATATCATACAGAGAATTAGTTGAGAGAATGAGGATGAGGATATTTCTTGAAATTAATATGCTCTTTTGCAGATTTTTTTTTTGCACTAGTCTTTCCTGTTCCTGAGTGTACCTTACTGATCTGCTAGGTGATGGCTAACACTTGCTTTCTGAGACATGTGAAGCCAGCCATAACATCTTTTCATGCACAGCTGACATGTGCTTGGAGCAGGGTGATAACTGCTCTTTTCTGTGTATATGAGCTATCACATCTCTGTGATTAGCCATCCTTTCCACCCAGTCTTAGACTCCTAACAATTTCACCTGGATACTCTAGATCTGTACCTAAGAAGTGCTGCTATAATCATAAAAACTGCCCTGTGCT
>JAKKZN010000013.1:5395414-5416944 GCA_033441825.1 Pangasius elongatus | reverse complement strand
AACACCTGACTAAGACAGCTTGTGCTGTTTTTCTATCGCTTTCTCTTTCACTTGTGTAGACCATGCCCTTGACTAGATGATAAAGAATGACTGTGGAAGGAGGGGGGAGACCTCTGAGAACTTGGACTGCAGTTTTGAATGGCGTCTGCTTTGCACTAGACAGCCACTAAAGTCATTGGGTAAGAGGTGCTCAATAATATGAATAGATGTGGAGGTGGTGGATGCAGAAAGTCATTTGTAGGAAAAAGATGGGAATGTATATTTAAAAAAATAGTTAAGAAGGAAGAATTTTGTTAACTACAAGATGAACACAACATTCCTCTCTGCTGATTTACTAGGTCACTTAACCGGGATCTCAAGCCAGGAACAAAGCTGCAGAAGTCGTCAGGGTGCAATAGTGTAATAGTTCAAACTCTGACAGATGGTAACCTATGTACTTATTTCTCATCCAGCACATTATCTCCTTTTCTAACATGACTATCTTTTCACTTGGCATCTTTGGTAAGAATGTAAAAACATAAAACGTAACGTGTAAATGTAAATGTTGGTGACAATGTAAAGCTCAGTGTGGTAGATTCAGCAGTATTAACCATATAACAGCTATACAATACATCCTCCCATTCCATTGCAGATATATTCATTGTGTTGCTCTTGAGTAGTGACTGGAAAAAGAAAAGGTAATACCAGACATGAAGGTGTCCAAGTAGTCAAAGCAAACCGAAACCAGACACAGAAGGAAGTTGAGGAAGTTTTATTTGGAAACAGGACGGGCCGGGCTGGTGTGTGCCCATCAATGCAACCAGAAACAGTAGTAGCTACAGGTATACAACGCTACACATTGTTCAAAGAATGTCACCTTAGAATTAAAACATACACATTCACACGAACATATGCGTGCACACGCTCACAGACGGCACGCTCTGTAAACTTCCACACCAATAACCTTGATACAGACAACAAAATTTGAATGGTAATTGATGATTACATCCAGAGGAACTCCAAGCACAAATTACCCACAGTGCAATTCACCTACCTATACAGATATATACTTCTGATACATGTATTTATATATAGAGATCACTGGGATTTCAATAAAGACTTTCAATTAAACAATTTCATGAACATTTCAAAATCTTCATAAATAATCAGTGAAAAATGTATTTTTTTTTTTTTTTTACAGTTAAGTCCTCAATATCAGCATTAATCAGCAAATGGTCCCAAAATAGAAAAAAAAAACCCAAACAAAAAAAAAACCCCAACCTGGATGATTTGTTCTTCAAACATGAGGGGAAAATAGACGAAATAAAAACGCAAAAACAAACAAGTGTAGCGGTAAGGGTGAGGGCAGCTATCTAAACACCAACAAGACAAGATCACAAGCTACACAGCGCATTTACAAGGAGACGCATGTCAGGCTACTATAATACACACAGAGAGGAGAGCTCTCTCATACATTTAAATTGCCCACCAAGCACAAACACGCACGCACACACCTACATACTTACACACGTACTTACATACACAAACACACTTCCCTCTCTTCCGTTCATGTGGTGTAGTTACTCAATGTGTTTCCTTAAGTGGATGTTAGAGTTGGTATTTGTGTGTGTTTGTAGTGGGTGGGTGTTTGTATCCGTATAATTATACTTATTATTATTATTAACGCTGTTTACTTGGTGGAGAGGATAAGGGCAACAATAAGCCCATAGAGCCCCAGCACCTCAGCAAAGATCAGGATAAGGATCATGCCAACGAAAAGGCGAGGCTGCTGGGCCGTGCCTCGAACTCCTGCATCTCCAACGATGCCAATGGCAAAGCCGGCAGCAAGGCCGCTCAGACCCACGCTCAGCCCGGCACCCAGGTGAAGAAAACTCCTGCACACAGAGATAGAGAGAAGACTTTTAAAAGACAGCAAGGTCCAAATGTGTACTTGCTAAATTAGGATATATAAGCAAGATATACACAATTCTCAGCAGGGCCAACCAACATCAGGTTAAAATGTGGTAGTGTGAGAACATGAAACATCACATCATAACATGTTTTATTGCATTTTACAGCATAGAAAGTGTTGCACTATGTCCAGCAACTCAAAGTCATTAACACTTATGCACTGCTACGTAGAGACACATTTGTGTAATATCTGAAAATCAAAATGAGGTTATATCCAATTCCAGTGAATTAATTCTGACTGGAAATGAAAAATTGCTACACCGACACACAGAAAGATGACAGGTGGAAGACAGATGTGCACTATTCCAGTCAACATAGATTAGTGATTAATTTGATCTAATACACCTACTAAACCTGGCAATTAATGTGTGTCTTTGAGCTCGACGTGCACTCAGTTGTGCTGGAAGCTAGCCCTTCAAGACTCCAGCTGAGACCTGGACTGTATCTTAGTCATGTTCCCCATCACATGTAGTACCAAGTAACATGCCAATTTTTTTGGTTTGACTTATAAAATATTATAATTAATTAATTAAATAAAAAGACATGTTGTTTAATAGAGCATGTGATCATCATGTGCTAATAGAGCAGTCTGGTGATCAATCTGAATTTCATAATGTGCATAGAAAATAAGGACAGAAAATGAGCATACAAACATGTGCATGACTTACTTGTAGAGAGGGACAGTCTCTGAAATGCTGTTGGCGATGAGCACGGCCACCACTAAGCCGTAGATGGCGATGATACCCGCCATGACCACGGGGATGATGGACTTCATGATCAGCTCCGGCCTCATCACCGACATGGCAGCAATGCCTGTGCCACTCTTGGCTGTTCCGTAAGCAGCGCCAAGCGCTAAAGACAAAGAACAAATGTGAAGCAGTGTGAGCAATCAGACAACGGGGCAGAAACAGAGTGTACTGTGCATACTGTCATGGTTGTGATAGTCGCCCTACCATTGGTTTAAAATATAGTCGTGAGCGAGGGAGTTTTGCTGCTGAATCAGACCTAAGACCTGACTAACAAACATGATTATAAAACCTAGTTGTAAAATATCTATCCTTCTTCTCAAACCGCATACACATATAGACACGCCCACAGGCCAAGAAGCTACATTAAAAAGGTGTAAGAAACCAAGGTCAGGGGGAAGTATGAGGCAGTGGGACATCATCTGCACCAGGAGTCACGTGCCAGAACTGGGCACTTCCTCCCGGTAGAGGAAGTACAAGACTGGCGTTAAATGAATCACTGTAACAAGGACAAGATGTGATGCAGTGATCAAGCTGTCTCTGTAATCTGGAAGGGGGAAAAAAAAAAAAAAAAAAAAAACATGGACACCTACAGGATCTTCAGCTTGTTATTTAGTCAGAACAGATAGATTGTACGTGTAGGTCTGTGAATTATGCTTCGATTATATAAAGGGATGCTATTAAAAAAAATGCAACAATAAAAATTGCAGTGTTGCATTTGACAATAAATGCACCTGCTTGGGGTAACCAGCTATCTGGTTGCTTTAATATAAACCATATTAAACGGATATACAAGTATATTTTTAGTCTATTAACAAAACTGTGGTTCAATGCAATAAATCAATGCAATAAAATGTCCTTGTTCAAAACGCCACTAAAAAGGGAGCTAATGCATGTCTGCCAGCTGGCAAGGCGATATATCTATATATATACACACTTACAGATATTTTTATATACAGAAGATATCTTTGGATAAATACGCTGTTTGCGATGCGTAGTAGGATTTTTAGTATTTTGACGAAAACGACCAACCTAAATAAATAATTTAAAGGCATCTACGTCAACCAAGACGTCACGTGCCGTGATGGAAACCTTCGCTTCGCTTCCCTTCCCCCATACCGAAGCGCACCAGAGCTCCAGCACATTCACAACCCGATATTTTAGGTTCAAAATGACTACTCGAAAAAAAAATACAAACGCAAATTCAACTGTGAAAGTGTCCTGTGTCTTGGGCGGAGGTGAAACGCCGTGTCTCTTACCGCTGAAGACCATCGCTGCTGAGGCGCCCATCACTGCGAAGAAGGGGGAATACTCGGGATTGTCGGCGGACATCCTTCAGGACACAAACAAACTAGCCAGAGAGAAAAGAAAACGAGCCTAAATGTCCTCAGTCTAAGCGTTGCAGCTTTCAGGAGTGACCCTTTCAGAATGTCAAAGGCTCGAAAGGACCGGAGAGTCTAAGAGCGAAGTCACGAATCCCTCAGAACAGTAGCTCACCGGCGGAGAGGAAGAAAATGGCGATCCGGAGGCAGTCACATGACCAACTATGAGTGCACGAACCATTTCCGCTTTTTAGGGGAGGTCCAATAAGCGCTCAACGTATTTTCCAGGTTTTTGCAGTGATTCATCTGTGATGTGTTACTAATATTTTTATACTCACCTTAAACTATAATAAGAAGTATAACATTCTGAGGTTGTTTGAAAATTGTTTACTGTTTTTGATCATTCCATATGCACCCCCTTTACCAGATATTTTAGTATGACCCATTGCAGACTTGTGCTGGGATGTGTGAACAGAGGAGAGTGCAGAATGCTGCGTTTTTTTTTTTTGTTTTTTTTTTTGCTAGCGCCTTTGGGCCTAAATACGAGTTTCAAGTGGGCATAACCCACACACTGTTTACAATTAATAACATTACTGAAGGGACAAAACCATATTTCATCGCCATTTATAAGCACTTACTGTCAATACTTAGCCTGTCAGTCTGAAAACCTGGGAGGTCTGATTCACCTCAATATGTAGCACTGGGCAATTACTATATTTTTTAAACATGTTACTCTGGAATTATAATATATAGAAGACAGTAATGTAACAATAATGATGATTTAATGTCACACATGGCAGTAGTATAGGAAGTTAGCAGTGAGTATTGGTCATGTGCTCAGTCTCATGACTTCACATGGAACTTCAGACTCCAGAAAGGGGGAAGTCACCCCCCCTACACACACACACACACACACACACACACACACACACACACACACACACAGTTTTAAAACTGTAATGTGTTAAAATGTTAAAGGTATTTTCATACCTGAGTGTAGAAATGCCACTCTAGTGTAAACCAAAAGACAGAGCACAGATGTGTGAGATGCTTATTTTACTGACATGCATTAAATTGTTGCATAGTGAAAGAAATGCAATTCAAGGTCAGCTAGTCAGTGTTGTCTCATGTGACAACTATAATCTCACTAAGCGTATCACACAGAGTTATGTCAGTATTCATTTACATTGTTCAGATTGTGTGATATATATATTTAGATGGGTAGATATGCATATACATAGTTATACATATTTAAGGAAGAAAAGTTGCTTGAAACTGAATTTTACAGAATTGTGCAATAGAGGGTATTTCATTAACGCAATCAAGTTCAATCCCTAGGGCAATGCTTAACAAAATCTATAGGGTGTCCAAAGAGTCTCTATACATAGGATAAATTAACACTTTTAGCAAAATGTCTTCCAAAATTTTTCATACTTAGTATATATTATATTGTTTTCAGATAGCATTTAATTTCAGAATGCCTTTGACAATAGAAGAATGTATCAAAATCATTCTCATGGCTGGATCAAGAAGCTTGTGATGGACTTTTAGACGAAATATGGAAAGTACATCACACATGACACTGTTGCCAAACTTATTAACAAATTCAGAAAGACTGGAACTGATGAAAGCACACCCGACATGCTGGTATACATAGTCTGCTATGTATGGACACTTTAGGGACACCCTGTTTGCAAAGCAGTTGCATGTTTTTAATGTCTTTTTTTTTTTTTTTTAAATATATTATTTTCAGTATCCATGCAGTTCAGTTTCATTTACTTATCATAGTAGATTTTTGTCATTTCAACTAACATTGATATATTTTCATGCAATATATTCCTCATCTAATTTTTAATATAATCTTACAAAATACTTTATTAATACAAAACTGCTTTGACACGGTCAGGGTCTTGCTGGACCCTGAGCCTATCCTGGGAACTATGAGCTTGAGGCACAATGGTAGGGTACTGTGTGCACACACACACTGACACCAAGCCAAGCCACCTACCAGCATGCTTTTAGGAGGAAACTGGAGAACCCAGAGAAAACTCCAAACAGATACTAACCTGAGCTCCAGGGGATCCTGGAGCTGTGAGGCAACCGTGATCCTCTCTGCAACACTGTGCTCCCCATTTGTAGATTTGAAAGATTTTGTTTTAGTTTCTGCTACAGTTGTAGTACCCAGTTTAGCTGATGATCTACAGTGTTCACTTTCTTTCAGCATGTTTTAATCCCCTTGTTAATTCTTATCACAACCAGAAAATATCAACCGTGCATTAGGATTGATTAAGTACTTGGCCTAAAGGAAAGATCCCAGGTAGCTAAGTGACATTGGGCCAATGCTGGGTCATCAGGGCTGACAGATTTTCTGCCACCTTGTAATCCACCTTGTAAACCTTGTAATCCACCTTATTAGCCCAACATTGTATAAGGAGATCCAACATAGCCATATATAAACAGAATTTGTTTGGTTTCAGTTTTGGTGTAACTTGAATACTTTAGTAGTATCCTAAATGCGGATGCACTTCTGGTTATTACCAGTAGATGTCGCTGCTCCTCCTGCTCCAAAGCAGGCGGATTTACAGGACTCCGATCCCGCTGCTCTTCCTACGTGGCAGAGCTGAACACTAAATCCTTTCCTGCTATGGCTCACAAGCTAGGACCTGCCTCAGCACATTGTGCTTTTATTTGTTTATTTATTTATTTATTAAACCAAATGTTTTCCTTTGCTATCTATAATATATGTGATATTTATGATAGTGATTATGATCAATTTGATCCATTGCAGATAGTCAAAAGATACTATTAAAGAGGGGGCACCCGGATTTGAACCGGGGACCTCTTGATCTGCAGTCAAATGCTCTACCACTGAGCTATACCCCCTCACACCAAAACTCTTTATTTGTGCGTTTAAAAAGCAATCAACTGGAGCCAATCTACTATAACATGTAATAGGTGCTGTTCTTCAGAGAACTTTAGTAACTGCTTGTCCTGGTTGGAGTCATGGTGTATCTGGAGCCTATCCCAGGAGCACTTGACATGATACAGGGATACACTCTGGATAAGACCCCAGTCCCTCGCAGGACACAATGCATACTTACATTCACTCACTCACTCACTCACTCACTCACTCACTCACTCACTCACTCACGCACGCACACACACACGCACCTATAGGGCAACTTACCTTAAAAAATACCAGTCCACCCACTGGTATGGTTTTGGGAGGTGGGAGGAAACCAGTGAACCCAGAGGAAGCCCACATGGACACTAACAGACATACTATATGAGAGTGAGTCAAATGAAAACCTTTTTTAAATTTATTTATTCTTTTTTTTTATTGTTAATTGCAAATAGGTGTCACTACAGTGTATAAGTTTCTACATCATTCAGCATTTAATGAGTGTCTGGATTTTTTTTTTTTTGAAAAAAAGCTATTCTAATTTATTTAACACTTTTATGGTTTTCACTTGACTCACTCTTGTATTTAATAGTAATACAACAAATTATATTACACCTGCACAGCTTCTTTCCCCAGACAATAATCCTTTTAAACAAAGGCTTCCCACATCCCACCTCTGTAACCTGTATAACATTTAACACCCTACTCTCCCCAAACTATATGTAAAAATACTAATGTAAAATCACTGATGTTTACAGTAAACTAATATCTATCTTGTAAACTATTGCATATTGTGAGACCCTTGAGCAGGGCACCGATCCCCCAATTGCTCCCCGGGTGCCGAAGCTAAAATGGCTGCCCACTGCTCCGGGTGTGTGTGTGTGTTCACTACTGTGTGTGTGCACTTGGATGGGTTAAATGCAGAGCACAAATTCCAAGTATGGGTCACCATACTTGGCCACAAATCACTTCACTTTACTTCACTTCATGTATGTAATATGTATGTGACAAATAAAGAACCTTGAATTTGCTTTTTCTGCACATCTGGTTGGATGCTAACTGCATTCCATTGGCTTTGTAGTTGTACTCTGCTCAGTGACAATAAAACTGAATCTGGACTAACCAAATCTAATATTGTGTGAATTGTGTATACTGATGACTACAATATCAAGACTTGGCAAACGTGTAACATGTAACAGTCTGGGTTTTTGCTACATCTTCAGTATTATACCATTCAAAATCAAATAAAAATAATTTAGAGTCTAACTAAAGAAAAAGGTGTAGAGAAAACAAACCTTTATTTATTGATTTTTTAAGTAAAATTGCACAGTCTTCCAATGCGTTGCATGCTCTAGGCTAGTATAATGTTTTTTAGCAATACATTCTGGGTGAAGATAGAATTATAAATACTTTGGAAACACACACTCCTGAAGAGCTGGACTACAACAGGGATTGGTAGTTTTCTTGCATTAACACAGCTGCTAAACCTGAGCATTAATGATTTGAATCGGGGCATTCTGAGCAAGGGAATATGATATTTATGCATTAGATTACAGTTTAGGTCATGTAAGCACACAAGTTGGTCTGGACTTTAGGACAAAGGAGTTTGGGTCATGTGGCACACATCATCCAGCTTCCAGCATTAGTAGTGTACAGCAAGGTTGCCATAAAGTTGTGAATGTTCTTAAGGGTCCTTGGGAGGTACAGGGCTTACAGCGAGTGATGATTCTTCAGGAGACTGAAAATTGTCTGGGCTGAAAGGATCGGTGTTAGGGAAATTTGTTTTGGGACCCATGATTTAAAAGATAACATGTTAAAGTGCTATTCAATACTCAGAGCTCAGGTCAAATACCTGAAGTCATAAACAGTATGTATAATATGACTCCCTGCTGTAGACATAGCCGCCATACTGGTCACATATAGTGTGTTATTTTCATTACTACCACTAGATGTCACGGTAATTCCACGTAGCCACAGCTACACACACACACACACACACACACACACACACACACACACACACACACACACACACACACACACACACACACGTCTAGAGATAATATTAGATGTATGCAAGTAAAGTCTATTATTCTTGAATTCCTCTATATCTAAAGTCATATCCCTGGATTATTACATAACTTGATTACAGAGCATATATTTTTTTATTATTCAAATTTTATTTGAAGCTTGAATGACCATGTATATACTTTTGGAAGACTAATAAAATTATGGTTAATTATTCCTGTAGTTGCTACTCTCGTCTCTTGCTATTATCACAGTGCAGCAGTGATAAAGTGTGTAACACTTAGGACCAGCCTGAATCCTGACTGAATCCTGATGGACACTTCTTGATTGCTATTAGCTGTTTAAGCCATGGCTTTGACCAGGAAGTCAGATAATCACTTCCTCCTCCTTTTCCTCTTAACCATGATTTTCAACTGAGTTAGTTCTATTTGTTATATTATCAAATGGTATATTATTAAATGATATAAAAAGAGAATATTTTTCTTTTTTTCCTTGCCTCTTTATTTCAAATAGCGCAGTTGCAGTTATCATCCTGTGGAAGAATAAAGGTTAAAAAGAGTGCATATTACATGTCTGGTGAAGTTTCTTTATCCTTTGTCTAACACACATGCACACATAAACATACTTCTCAACTAGCTAATATGCTTCATTGCAGACAGTGCAAAGTTACAAAGTTACAAAGAAAAAGCCATCAATATCATTGTCGTTTGCTTTAAAAAGAAGGACAGCAGGAGCTTCTTCCATTGCGATGGCGTTTGGGATGACGAAGAGACCATCAGTATGGAACGAAGGGGAGTAAAGTGTGTCATTTTTCATAAAGGTGCTCTTCTTGCTCCAGCTCCGTTCAATAAGACCAGCTGTTTTCCTTCTCTCTCCAGGGGCCAAACACCATCATCCAAGTTTCCACCTGAAACTGTAACCAAAACAGGTCTTATTGTTTTATATTTCTCTTTATCAATAAACAATTTACTTCAAGGGCCAATAAAGTACTCTCTATCTATCTATCTATCTGTCTGTCTGTCTGTCTGTCTGTCTGTCTGTCTGTCAGGGATGTCTGAGACCAACCCTGGAATAAACCCTACATAAAATTGTGGTTCAGCATCCATGTCCTAAATTAGGGCGAATTCAGGTATATTAGTTTTTGACTTTCCACTCTGACTAATTTCAGTAACAGGATTTTCAAAATCTTTTCCAATTCATCATCAGCATATTCTAATATTGCATGAACCACAGAGTAAGTAAAAATGACTACATACTATAAGACATTGGCCTAGGAAATGTACTATAATTTAATTCTTACACCGATAATAATAATAACTAATAATAACTGGGTTTTTAAAATCTTCACTATTTTTCCAAAGCAAACTTTTCTAAAAATGTAATATGAAGAGATTGTGTAAAAATCACTGTAGGAAGCCATCATTAAAAGATAAGCAGCAGTTCATTTCTTGCAGTAGCAGCACAAAACAGGATTTAAAAAAAGAAACACCAATCAACACCCATCATAAAATTATAGGAACACAGTACAATGAAGTACATTTACATTTATATGTATGGCATTTGGCAGATGCCTTTATTCAGAGTGACTTACACAAGTGCTCTGAAGTGTCTATCAGTAAATACATCGTGAAACCAGGACTAAGAGTACAGGGACTAAGAGTACCATCAGTCCAAAAGGAGGTAATATAGCAGACAACATAAAGCTATTTTTGTGCGTAATTGGACTGCGTAATTGATTAATTTTTATTGCAATGCTGACCTTTGCAACAGCCTAGTCATATCAGCCATATGTAAATGAGTTCTTATTGTTAAGCTACTGTGATTTATTACCACGTCGGAGTAGACAGACAGACAGATAGATAGATAGATAGATAGATAGATAGAGCGCAGAATCGACATGTAGCGCAATATAATAGCTATTTTGTCTATAATGTGCACCTTTGGTGGTCTCTTCATGCACAAAGCACGCCCGTCGTAGATGCAAAACTAAAAACGGCTGTATTTGTCCAGTAGATATGAACATGGCCTAGCCTTTGCCTGGGTGACTCACTTGCAGGCGCAATCCGGGCAGGTCATCCATCCCAGCGCTCCCTGAACGCTACTGCGCGCGCATCAGAGCATGTAGATGATGTATGAGAGAAAAACGAGTCCGATGATCGCGAAGAACATCAGCACCAAGATGTCCACCATGGTGTCCTCGTCGGAGAAAACGAATACAGTCCTGGCGAGCTGTTTGTGCACAAACCCCGGACATGGGCTTTTAGTGGAGGTTGATTTCCGGTGCAGCCCGGTACAGAGCATCCCCCTCAGTCTTCCCCCTTAACCGCACGGCATTCAGCTGTATGATCATAACACTCAGTTCATTCTTATTTTTTAACAGGCTATGTACTATTTTGAATTCCTAAAAGCCAGATGTTTTCTGATATGCATTGTTTTTGTGTGCATGTTTACATGGACATGCACATTGCCTATTCACAGACTATTCACAATTGCTTATTAACTCTAGGTGGCTTGAGGCCCCTCCCCCTCAAATGTTTTATTTTATTTATTATTTTATTTCTAAAATATATACTCAACATTCATTTACATAACTTCAAACTGGGCATAGTTAAGGGGTGTCACCCTGGTGTGAAACATGGCAACACCTCTGGCCTCCAGAATAAAATGATTACTGCATAAATATTACATGTATTATTATTATTATTATTGTTGTTGTTGGTGTTCTTGTTAATAATAGGAAGACTACAACGAACAAGCAGGCAAGCAAACACTGGTCAACCTTTTCTTATGTTAACAATATTCATAATTTGGAGGCATAGCATTGTATTTCTTCAACTCATTACCAGCTAATATTAGTTAATGATGCTGAATTTGTACCACTAGTGGACTAGGTAACAAACAAATATTGCAACAGTGTATGACTTATGTGCGATGGGGATCCTACAGAGGCCATATGCAGGAAGGGGGGGTGATAAATAGATCTGTGATCAGTGTTTGTGTATGCAACAGATAAACTCAGTGACGAGACACAAGATCTTGAAAGATTCTTTTAGTGATCCACACACAAGGCAGCTCCACACCTCACTTCTATCACCTATATGTAATAAAAGAAAAGCAGTTAAACCTGGGGTTAAATGCTTGAGTTGGAACAGAGGAGCCCAGTGTGGCAGTACACTTAAAAACATACTTAGAAATTGAGACATACAATGTCACCAGAATGGAACAAAAAAAATTAGGCCTAGGATGTGTGTGTTAAGTTTCAATAACTGAAACAGGAGCTTAAGCCATAGAAATTAATATGACTGAGGCACAATCCCACTTCACTGTCATGTGTAGCGTTCTACGGCTGCATGCCCTTACCATCTTATGACTTATGAGTTTTACATAATACAACCTGCACTTCACTCCGATTTCCAAATAAGCTTTACCTAATAGTAGAATGAGTTCTTCCACTTTAACCACCTAATTTTGGTTATTTTAGCTATCATCATTTTTTTTAAACAGGAAAATAATTACTATTCTAAGGTAAATCTATGGTTTTCCTGATGTTGGTATAGGAAACACATGAAAAGAGTTGGTCAGATGCATATATCTTAACTGAAAATTTTAGTATCAGGGACTTTACTAGAACAGGGTTACGCCATGTCTAGAGTCTCAATTAGAGACTCGTATAGAGACTCAGCTGTACGAATTAATAGCAGATTAAATCGTTTTGTCATTAGTGTTTGATCAGTGTTCAATCATCGGATCTGCAATAAAAGTAAAGTATGACACGATATGGTCAAAAATTTGTGGATAACTGACCATCACACCCCATGTGCTTTTTGAGCATCCCATTCCAGATTTAGTCCTCCCTTTTCTGTAATAATAACCACCAACCTTTTTGAGGAGTCTTTCCACTAGATTTTGGAGTGTGGCTGTGGGGATTTGCCCATTCAGCCACAAGAGCATTAGTGAGATCAGGCACTGATGTTGGTGAGGAGGCCTGGGGTTGCAGTCTGCATTCCAGTTCGTCCCAAAGGTTTTCAGTGGGGTTGAGGTCAGGACTCTGTGCAGGACAATCAAGGTCCTTGATTCCAACCTTGGCACACCATGTCTCCATGGAGCTCACTTTGTGCACAGGGGGATTTGCATGCTGGAACATGTTTTGGCCTCTTAGTTCCAGTGAAGGGAAATCTTAAATCTACAACATACAAATATATTCTAATGACAACTGTGTGCTTAGAACTTAGTGGGGAACAGTTTGGGGAAGACTCACATATGGGTGTGATGGTCAGGTGTCCAAAAAAATTTTGGCCATATAGCGCATATTGTCCATTTGAGATGTGTGACATGTTTGTCCAGGGCATCCCACAGATGCTTGATTGGATTGAGATCTGGGGAATTCAGGGGCCAAGTCAACACCTTGAACTCTTTGTCATGTTCCTTAAACTATTCCTGCAATTTTTGCAGTGTGGCAGGGCTGCAAAAAAGAGGCCATTGCCATTAGGGAATACCATTGTGATGAAGGGGTGTACTTGGTCTGAAACAATGTTTAGGTAGGTGGTACGTGTCAAAGTAACATTCATATGAATGACAGGACCCAAGGTTTCCCAGCAGAACATTGTCCAGAGCATCACACTGCCTCTGCCAGCTTGCCTTCTTCCCATAGTTCATCCTGGTGTCATCTCTACCCCAGGTAAGCGACACACAAGCACCCGGCCGTACACATAATGTGTAAAAAAAAAAAAAAAGATTCATCAGATCAGGCAACCTTCTTCCATTGCTCCATGTCCATGTTCTGATGCTCACGTGCCCATTGTAGGTGGACAGGAGTCAGCATGGGCACTCTGACCGGTCTGTGGCTATGCAGCCCCATACACAGCAACCTGCAATGTAGTGCGTGTTCTGACACCTTTCTATCATAGCCAGCATTAACTTTTTGAGCAATTTGTGCTACATTAGCTCTTCTGTGGATCATATTGGACGGGCTAGAACTTCGTTCCTCATGCGCATCTATGAGCCTTGGGCACCCATGACCCTGTTGCCAGTTCACCGGTGGTCCTTCCTTGGACCTTGTACCACTTTTGGTAGGTACTAACCACAAGACCTGTCAGTTTGGAGATGCTCTGACCCAGTCATCTAGCCATCACAATTTGGCCTTTGTCAAAGTCACTCAGATCCTTACACTTCCCATTTTCCCTGCTTCCAACATATCAACTTTGAGAACTGCCTGTTCACTTGCTGACTAATATATCCCACTTCTTCACAGGTGCCAATGCAAAGAGATAATCAATGTTATTCACTTCACCTGTCGGTAGTTTTAATGTTATGGCTGATTGGTGTAGAAGCACATTCTGGTACACATATATGTAAGAACAGCAATTAATGGCATTCTCACAATTATAATCAGCATGATTAAAGGCTTCATGACCAGATTAGAATTTTGCATTCAAGTTTCAAACAGGTTTCATATCATGTCAACTCACTTGATCTCTGAAAATATGTACATAGCTTAATGTACAATAAGGGAACACCAGGACCAGACAAGCTGTTACGGGACTCAGCTGAGCTTTTTACCATGATACAGAGTGATTTATAATCCAGGTAGAGTTGATGCTGCATGGCCATATGGATGTTGTGCTTTAAAACGGCAAAAGGATGTTTAGAATTCAAACTAAGTCTAGGAGTCTTTTCAAAGAGGAGTCTTTTGACAAAAAACTTGGAAGCACACAATTTGTATAGGATGTCATTGTGTGCTGTATCATTAAGATTTCCCTTCACTAGAACTAAGGGCTAGGCTCAAACATGTACCACCATGACAACACTCCTGTGCACAAAGTGCGATCCATGAAGACATGGTTTGGCAAGGTTGGAATGGAAGAACTCTAGTGGCCTGCAGAGCCCTGATCTCTGATCTCAACTGCACTGAATACTTTTGGGATGAAGTGGAATGACAACTGAGCACTTTGCCTTCTCAGCCGACATCAGTGCCAAACTTCTTGCACTCTTTCACCTGAATGAGCACAAATCCTCACAGCCAAGTTCCAGAATGTAGTGGAAAGCCTTCCCAGAAGAGTGGAGGCTCAGCAGCAAACGGGGAATAATTCAACATTAATGCTCATGGTTTTAGAAAGGGATGTTCAATACTCCACACACGTTTGGCCACATAGTGCAGATCTTGCTGTGCAAAGCTGATCCTCAAGTTGTTTTAAGGAGTTACTAGATATAGAACACACATGGACAAACACAGTACATACACATGAAATTTACCGTTGTAAAAAAATAAAATAAAATAAAATAAATAAATAATTAATTGAGCGTCTAGCAATCTTATGTTGTTCTGCTCCAGGGACTTATTTTCATCCTGACTGAGTGCTATTTCAGCTGCCATTTGTTTAACTGGATCAATTAGTGTGTTCTGAAGGTGGCAAAAAAGACATGCAAAAGTACAGGCCATAAGTTGAAGAAACAAGCTCGAGATGAACATGAAACATCAGAAGGAAACTGGAGACTGCAACAATGGAAAAGCACGCAACACTGATAACTGTGTTCATTTAGGTAAAGGCTGGCTGTTCTATGTTAGTCAATTAAGGAAGACTAGATCTGAGAAGCAACAGAACACATACAGAAAAGTCAACACTTCGAACTGTTCTTATTTAACGTAATGAGACAAGATCACATTCAACATCTGACCATGTCAAATTAAAAAAACAAACAAACCAAAAAAAACTTATTTAAGAGAAAAAAGTTCATGTTAAATCTGTTTTTGTTTTGAACATATATGTTGGATCTCTTAAGTGACATTCAGTGTAGTTTGCACACTCTGAGCAGCAAAATAAGGATTGTTCTTATTTCTAAATAGGGTGCAGTATGATATGTTAGATGTTCAAAAGCTCAGAATATTGTCTCTAGTGACAAACTGGCCTGTCTTGATATACAAATAGATCTGTTTTATTCCACTGATATTGATTAACTGACATTACAAATCCGGCTCATACAATACGAACAAGGTAATGAGAATAAGCAAATGATGAGAGGGGGGAAAAAAAACCCAGTAACTTCATAAAGAATAGTGCAGAGGTACATGCTGAGATACATTATCATACAATGCACGTGGAATGTTCCTGAACAAAACTAAAAGAAAAAGTTAAAACATGTATAGGGATAGTTCTTAGGCACAGATTTAGCATAGTCTATGACTCTAAAGCATTTTTCACAAGGAAGTTAACAGTGATATTTAGTCCAGGACTAGGCTTAATCGGTGTCGAGACAAAAAAAAAAAAAAACCCACTAAAATGGTCCACAGAATTGTGCTTCCTCCTTCCCTCTCACTGGTTCTCCAGTTCTGCTCTCAGGTAAGTGGTGAGTGCTATGTGTCTACTTTTTGCTTTTATGAAGAGTAGAGAACACCGCTTTACCTTTACATAGTAAGTCTGTGCAGCAAAAAAAAAAAAAAAAAAAAAAAAAAAGAGACTAGAACATATATGTTTTATATGAAAGCACAGAGATGAAGTGTTACATATGAAGGAGATGATGAAAACACTGCCTTGTGAGCAGGGTCACCAGTCACACTACACACAAACTGATGCCACAGTAAGAGGATCTTTTTTATATACACATGTATTCCAGTTTCACTACAATACCCATGAGGTCTGATGGACACGCTTTAAGACTCAGTGGAGCGAATGGAATGATCAGAAGTCTCATGTTCAAGCATCGTTACTACTGCACAACCATTGAGATGCCACATGGGCTAGAATGATAGCTACAACTAGCGACAGGCTGCAAAAAGTTCAGGAAAAGGAAAAAGGTTCTCATTGTCATGGCAAGTGTGGAATGACTGACATGGCTAGGGCTGTCTGTTCACGAAGTGCTATAAAGCAGCCTTGGAAAAAAAAAAAAAAAAATAAAAAAATTCAGAGGTCTGTTTGGGTGTGAATGTGTGTCATTAAGACGTTAAGTGCCACTTGTGACAGCACCTCTCCAAGACTGAAAAACAAGACAAGGTAGACAGTCAGACAGCAAAGAGCTAAGAGGGAGCAGAGAGAAACAGAGCAGGTTGAGCAAGACATGGCTATACACAATGTGTGTGTGTGTCTACACTATATAACTGTGGGAGTGCATTTTTGTATGCATGGGTTTTGTATGAGTTATCAGCATAGGCGCATTAATGAGAAAGCACAGACAAGGAAAAGAAAATAGCTCTTAAAATATGGAATGGCACTGGGCCTCCTGTTATCCATTTCTCTCTCTCTCTCTCTCTCTCTCTCATTCCCTTTCTCTCCATCTCCCTCTATCCCTTTCTTGTTTACTTTCTCATATGGCCTCCACATAGTTAGCAGGCAGCATGCCCTGCTGACCAGTACGCTCCACTCTTCCGTACATCCATCCTTCATCGATCGGCTGCACATCCACAATCACGTCTCCGTCGAGGAATGACACTTCGTCCTCATCAGCTGCGGCGTAGTCATACACTGCCCGGTAACGTTTCTGAAAACAGGCAAATGTACAGATATACTGGGCAAAATAATAAGAGAAGCAGAGAAACGGGAATAGTCCAATAGTGGTGCATCATATTGTTCATGGCAGGAAACTCATACGAACACAGTGAGAACACAACAGCAATATAATACAACAATTACGCCTAATTATAATTATAATATTTCATTATAAATTAATATCCTCGATATACACTCACCAACCACTTTATTAGGAGTAACTGTACACCTGCTCACTCATGCAATTTACCTGTGTAGCAGCGCAGTGCATAAAGTCATGCAGATGTAAGTAAGGAGCTTCAGTTAATATTTAGATCAAACATCAGAAGAGGGAACAAAATGTGATTTCAGTGATTTTAAGCATGGCGTGTTGTTGGGGCCAGACGGAATGGTTTGAGCATTTCAGAAAATCTCAACAGTTTCAAGAGTTTCCACACAATGTGGTGAAAAACAAAAACATCCATAGAGTGGCAGTTCTGCGATTGGAAATGCTTTGTTGATGTGAGAGGTCAGAGGAGAATTGCCGGACAGGAAGTCAAATAACTCCTCTTTACAACTGTGGTGACCAAGTGGAACCACATAAGATTTCACTCCTGACAGTCAAATACAGGAGTCTGAGGCTACAGTACAGGCTCACTGAAGCTGGTCACCATGACTGTAAAGATCGGTTAATCGAGTTCCTGTTAGCTTACGCCACTCTGGCAATTCTTCTCTGACCTCTCTCATTAATGATTACACCCATAGAATGCTGCTCACTGGATTTTTTTTTGTTTGTTTTTCCGCACGATTCGGTGTAAACTCTAGAGACTGTTGTGTGTGAAAATCCTAGGAGATCAGAAGTTTCTGAAATACTCAAACCAGCCCATATGGCAACAACAACCATGCCATGGAAAAAAGTCACTGACATCACATTTTTTNAGAGCCGGACAATAGGAAAAGTCTGACGGCAGGATTGGTGGAAAACGCTGCCTTCAGGGTGCACTGCTATTCTGATCCTAATGTGGGATGGGGAAACTTTTTACTCCCTGAGCAGAATAAAGAAAAGCACCGGTATTTATGCTGAATCATTCAGAGAACTAAACTGCTGTGTAGAGATATTGAGAGCACTCCAAAGACCTTTTGTGAGTTTGACAGTTTGTGTTTGTGCATGTGTGTGTAATTCATTACCCCAGAGCTGGGCGGAGGAGCTGCAGCGGCTTGGTGCACTGGTTCTGGCTCATAGTGGTAGTTCTGCGATGCAGCTGGGGGTTGATATGCTGGAGAGAAAAAAAAAAACAATAGAGAGACAGAGAGAAAGCAGAGTTTGTAACGGTTTGTAGTGTCCTAGCAATGAACGCTAAGTTAAGCACCAACTAAACGCACAAACATAACAATTAGCGGTGGCTGTGGTTGGAAGGTTGAAGGGGTGGATATACCTGGAGTTGTGCTTTGTTGCGGCGGTGGATGGTGAACTTCTCCTCCCATTTTACTCTTCTCAAAATCCTCATGGTATTTAATCTACAATACACATTACACACGCATGCATATGAACAGCACCTGAATAAGTGTCTGACTGCAGTATACACGCGGAGTAAAAATACTAAGACAAAGATGCTGATGAAAGATCTTTGCAAGTCACCATAATCCTGGAAAAGGGAGGCCAAGGTCTATATTTAGGGCATGAACTATAGTTAAGGATTTATTTACCGCCAGATTACTCAGAACACAGAGATGAACGGAAGCAGTGTTCCGTTAATATTCCCCTATTTAATTTTCAGTTCGCAGCAAGAAGCTCTGATTAGCCCTCAGCACTATGTCAGGTTTTTCATGTACTATTTGCATGTACAACTGGAACCGCTGCTAACAAGCTTAATACGCGGATCAAATGTGAAAGAAGCCTTACAGGCACACTCGAAAACAGCTCTTCATAATCTGCAGTTTGTGCACTCATGTTGGATGAAGATTCTGTTCTGGAGAACATGAGACATTTGCTGATCCTGACTTGTTCAATAGGCATCTCATATCCCTGTTTCAGCTGACGTTTTTGCTTTCTCGAATGACACAGCAAAGAAGCGCAGAAAAAAAACAGATCCAAGATGTTGACCTGGGAGAGTTCACATCCAGGATGTGGCCAGGATTATGATTCAGAGTGAACGAAAATCCCACAAGCTTTTGCATTTACGCCAAATCGGTATATTTCTATTGCCCTATTTAGATAGGACTAAATTTACATGAAGACCTAGGACGTTTGTTTCCAACTGGATCATCCATGTCAGTGGTTCTCTTCCTCCTCTGAGCCTCGCACCATATTTAGCTGTCCAGTGTGTGTAGATCCATATTACACACTTCTCTGCTCAAGAAATCAGAAGACCATGATCACTCAGGCTGATTAAACGAGCTATTATAACTATAATATTATATTCAAACATGCTATCATGTAACCTTTAGTTTTCTAGAAATAAATGAATGAGAAGTTATCAAATCCTTTTCCCATTATTGTGTACTGGAGTCATTTCCATCTATCTTCCGCATTACTGCCTATGCCTTTCCATCTGCATCCTGGGTGTGTAAGGGATTTTTTTCATTTTACCTGCGTTTACCTTCTTTGACTTCTTCTTTGAATTGCAGAATACATTTCTTTAAACTGTGGTTTAAATGTGGTTTCATACTCTCTAGTTGTTTTCCCTCCAGAAAGTATGAAGTAACCAATTCTCCACATATTCTGCCCCTTTCTACTACACACCATTTTAGCTAAACTTCTAACCAAGCAAGGTCAAACGGTGAATTCACTGCTTCGCAGGTTTTGCAAAAAATCTCAACCTTAAACCTCACACTGGAGGAGACTGTGTGTGGCCTTTGACCTACGTTGCTGATCTGGTCTTGTGTTTTCTTAATTCTCTGCATCTCTGGTGTGTCAGCTACAACACTGAAGCCTTTCCCTTTGTTCTTCTCAAACTCCTCCTTGTACAGCACCTGGAACATACACAAATAAAAAGCTTTAAAATAAGTAACAGACTGTGTGTGTTTGTGTGCTTTTTTAAATCTTTGCAATACTGAGGAAACCTTTGCACTGGAAATGAGGTATTTCCTTTCCAAGCCTAAAAACCCCGAAATACAATCAGAGGGACAGCTTATTTAATTATCAGACAGATCTTTGAAAGATGTGATGTGGGTATGTCTTGATGATAAAGTAAATGCAGAAAATACAAACAGTTGACAAATTAAAGAAAAACAACAACAACAACATGTTTTAGTACGGTGTTGGGACACCAGAACAGCTTCAATGTCCCTTGCATGAATTATACGTCTCTTGAATTGTACTGCAAATTCTATGTTAAAATTATAACATTTTATTTTAAAAAACCATGACATGACACCTTTGCCCTACTCTCTCAAGTCCCCCAGTCCAGTATACGCCAGATCAGTAGGAAACAATGCACATACTTCAGTAACCAGCAGCGGCTAAAACAATCACACACTTAAACTTCAGCTTTTCACACATTTTGAGCAGTGACAGTTCCAGCCGACGTTCCTTCTCATTTTAAGTCTGCCTAATTAAAGGGTTTGAAATCAAAAATAGGCCCTAGCATTTATGACACAGACTAAACTAAACAAAGGAGGAGAAATGAATCATTAGTCTACATTTGCCCAAACTTATTTTGGTGGTAGGAGGACTATGGCTATTATACTAACAGACTAATGGCACAAACGAATAAAGCACACAAATAAATTCCTGATGGACAGAAATGAATAGAATAGAATAAATACCCATTCGAATGACTGCAGGAAATAAGAAGCAGACTTCAGAGAGACATCACAGAGACGCCACATAGTAGCTACATTATACAAGTGAATACAGGACCTGGAAGCGGTTATGTGGACAGGGGAATCATGGGAAAATGAGGTAAAACAAGGTACTATTTTTCCACTATTCATTGAAGAAGTGATTTGTAATTAGTGTAATTTAATTTTTGTCAAGATTGAAATTACTAAACTAGTGAAGTGGTGCATGCGTGTGTGTGTGTGTGTGTGTGTGTGGGGGGGGGGGGGGGGGGGGTGTGGGGGCCCCGGGCCAGTGGCCCCAAACATGAAACAAAAACCTTACAAAATTTATGGTGTGTTT
>JAKKZN010000013.1:5251464-5272871 GCA_033441825.1 Pangasius elongatus | reverse complement strand
ATACTTGAGTGAAAGTTACAAATCTCCACACTGAAATGTATTCAAGTTTTTCAAAGTAAATAATTTTAACTGAAATCAGAAGTTAAGACATTAACAACGTTTAAGTACCTGCTTGTTTTTATGCAACATTGCATATTGCTTAACAAAGGCTAAGTGTGTTCATGTCATTCATGTCGTGGAAAATACTGTGTAATAGTGTGATACGCCAGAGACTGATTTAAACCCTTTTCACCCTAATTTTACAGATAAACTCCTTGTGTTTTATTGTTTTGCATGCCATGTGTGAGTATGTTTCTCTGTTACTACAGAGCTGTGAGTTCAACCTTAATGAAAGAAGGTGATGTACAGATTGGAGCTCAGGTTGCAAAGTAAGACAAACAAACACATCGACAGTCAGATATTTGTTATATTATGTCATTGTGTAAAATATAAATAATATTACATCAGCTTTACAGTGGATATATTAGAAAATGTTTATTCATTAAATAACCAAAGACTGAGCCATGAATTATAAACCATTGCATCTCCAAAACTGTTGTTTGCTTGCCAGGGTACTTCAAAGCAGGAACTCAGCATTTCCTGTGGGCTGTTATGTGGTTGCTCCATGTGGATGGAGGACACACAGTGTGACCAATGGCAAAGCAATTTTTAGCCTTGACATGACCAGAGTTCTTCCTGATTGGCCCCAAGAAGTTCCTCTTTCCTTGGCTGTTGGTGCACTAGGGATGCCTGGGTAATGAAGTTTTATTATCAGAAAAATCAGTTTATTGCAACCATCCCTGAATAAAATACCAGTTAAACCATATTAATATTGCTTTATTTGTTAATGCTATATGGGTCAGTTTGACTGCCCTGTATGGCCTAGAGGAGATTCTGCAGGTGAAGCCAGGTGAAACTGTTCTGGTGAGTGCAGCAGCCGGTGCTGTGGGCACCATGGTGGGCCAGATTTGTAAGATTAAAGGCTGTAAAGTAGTGGGTTCTGCTGGGAGTGAGGAAAAAGTGGCCTACCTGAAGGGGCTGGGCTTTGACTACGTTTTCAACTACAAGACCATAACATCTCTGGATGAGGCGCTGAAGCAAGCTTCACCTGAAGGCTATGACTGCTATTTTGAGAATGTAAGTTTTAGATGCTGAGATGATTAATATGGTGTGTTTATATGACTTACACTTTGTTCATCTGATGATTTACACATTATTTACTAATATTTTAGTAACACATACACTAAGAAAAAGAGCTGTAATTTTCTGCCCACTAGCCATTCATCTGAGTCTGAGATTTGGTAGCACTTGGTAAAGTATCTAAAATGGTCATGTTCACCCCACTGGATAGGGATAAGGATAATTACAACAGTGATAAGGATAATTACAGCAGTATGGCCCTTATATTCCTGGTCCTGAAATGTGTTATTTTTGGTTTTGCTTTTTGCGTTCTGTCCAGGTTGGAGGTGCTTTCTTTACTGCAGCACTTAGTCAGATGAGGCCTCGAGGACGCATTGCTGTGTGTGGTGCAATATCGCTGTACAACGCCACCACACCTCAGATGTGTAAGTGCTGGGTAATGTGATAGTCTCTATGCCAATTGATATTACTTATGCTGATATGAGTGGTATGGATTAATGATTTGCACGTTCCATTTTGGCTTTATTACATCTTATATGGCCACCACTAAGTGGTGCTGTGATTCAATGTTGTGAAGTGGCTTAAAGTTTCCACTGGACTGAAATATGACTGGAAATATCTCCCACTGCACTTCAGGTCCTTTTCCCCACATGACCATGCTGGCCAATAGCATTAGGATGGAGGGATTCCAAGTTACTCAGTGGCCAGAGAAAGATGAGGCATCTATCCGAAGACTGCTTAAGTGGCTGAAAGAGGCAAGTTAAAACTGAGTGGGCCAAACTGATTGTGGTGCATTAACATAAGAGCTATGAGGTGAGAGCTCTAGTCATGACACATTTCATTGATCTAGATGAGAGGCACTGGTACCCTTCAGTTCTAAGGTTTTTGGGGTTTACAGTGCTCCAGCATGTCTAAGTCACCATAAGAGCTGCAGGGTAATTATCCAATAAGTTTAAATGAGTGTGTTAATTTGGGGGAAAAAATCAGCAGAGCTGTGGCTATCAAGACCTGTAGACCTCTGATCTATAGAAAGATTTATTGTGATTACTTACTTTAGGGGCAGCTAAAGACTAACAAAAATAGAACTCTGGAAATCTTAGTGATTTAATCAGAGGTTTATTCCCTCTATTTGATGGCCACAGCAGCATTTATTTTGTCATGAATAAAACACTGACCAGGTGGTTTGATGTTCAGTGGAGTTACTGACCTCCCTTATTCCTCTCTGTTGAAGTCAATATGACAAAAAAAAAAAAAACAGCTTGTCATGTTACCAAGAAAGCACAAAGTCCTCAGCCCTGAAGACTCCCCTGTGGTGGAGAACTTAAAGTTAGGGTTAGGCTTAAAGTTACAGCTTTATCTCTGACTGTTACAAAGTACTGTTACTGGATACTTCATCTAAAATGTTAAATATATGTCTCCTTACAAGAAAGTACATAACATAACTGGTTAAAAATTGAGTTTTTGTGCTTTGCATGTCTCCATTGCAGGGGAAACTTAAGGCCAAGGAAAATGTCACAGTGGGCTTTGAGAAGATGCCTGCTGCCTTCCTCCAGATGTTGAAAGGGACAGAACTGGGAAAAGCTGTTGTTAAAGTGTAATGACTTTGCTTTTTGTAATGTCACGTATAGAAAATTCAGTGAGTGTTTGCTGTTTTGAACAACAATTCAACAATTTTGAATACAAGTAAATAATACAAGTTTTATGAAATTATGACTATTTTTCTGGTGTCTTATTTCCAAGGAATAATTTTCATGTGTATAAATATACATGTATACTAGTAACATGTATGTATATGTATACAAATATTTCACTATGTTGCATGGTGGTACTGCAGGTAGCATAGTCCCTGGCTGGTTCAATCCTGAGCTCAGGTTACTGTCTGTGTGGAGTTTCACATATTCTCCATGTGTCCGTGTGGGTTTCCTCTATGCTCTGTGGTTTCCTCACATCTCCTAAAAACATACTAATAGGAGAAGTGGCTATTCTGAATTGTCCCTAGTTGTGTATGAGCATGCAAATGTCTGTGCATTGTGTCCAGCAATGGACAGGCTTCCCATCCCAGGTGTACTCACACCTCACACCCAGTGTTCCAGCCTGCGGATCCAACACCACCACCCTGACAAGGATAAAGCACTTACTGAAGAGGAACGAATGAAACACTTTTATCTTTGTAATATATTTAGACAAAAAGTAGTTCATTCTCACAGTTATTTTTTTGGTTGTTGTAGTTAGTTTATATCATCATCATCATTATTAACTGAGGAAATATTTGTTGTTATTTTGTACTATTTCCATTTGTCACCAATGTTTAGTTTTCAATACAGGTAACTACTTATATATAGAAAAAATATATATATCAAATTATATTTAGAACTTTTATTTGGCCTTCCTTTTGGGAAGTAAGAACATGTTCCAGATCATGACAAAAAAAATAAAACGTTTTTTTTTTTTTTTTTTTAGAAAAACGGGACACAGAAACTGAGTTGCAAAAAAGTAGCCAATCAGAGAAGACCAGGCTGTGACGTCACTGACTGTAACGCCATCCTGGATTTTTTAGAGAATTGTCAAGTCATGGTGACTGGAAACATTGGAGGGTTTCTATTTCACTTTTAATCGCCTGTAAACATAGATTACTGCTCCTGATCAGCTGATGTCAGTAGGCGCTTGTTAATAAACTACCTGTTGCATATTATGCACTTTAAACGTGGACATATTCGCACATTCTTCTCCTCCAAATATACTGGCTACGTCCCAATCCGTATACACTACTACTACATCACCTAATCTTACGTGGACATACGAATTAATGAGCGCAGCGAGCACTTCATTTTCTTATTCTATTCCCGTAAAATGGTGCTTGTTGAAGATTACGTCGCCATCGCGACTGTATTGCAGCTCCTGATTGGTTTGCTGGTATCAGGGGGCGGGTCGAGAGGCATGCTTATAACGGGGATGACACGGAAGTAACATGCATCTTGTATGAGTGTATGTGTGTGTGTGTACCTAGGCAAGAGTAGCAAAGTTCGCCATGGTTGTAGAAATCGAGAATTTGGTAAGTTTTTATTTACCTGTATATTCTTTTCAGATACTTTTAAGCGGTTCTGATATCAGTAGAATGCATGTTTAGTGTATGTATGTTTAATATTTAGAAATTCCTGTTTTATGGTGGAAGCAACGTTAAGAAGAGATTCGTAATTTCTTCAATATGTTTTATGTGAATCTGTATAGTCTTTATGTCACTAAGGGGTTTAAAAAGCTTAAACCCCTGGTCGAAAACTGAATAGCTTTTTCCCCCCAGAATATTCTAGGGCCTATATGCACTAAATTTGGCCGCCGGTATTTTTATTTTATTTTATTTTATTTTATTTTATTTATTTTTTTTTTCAGTCCCTCAGAAGTTTTACTTTTTTTGCCGAAAGATTCAATACTAAGAGCTAAACAACACTATGATTTACAGCGAGATTGCTTCTTTCTTGCCGTTTTTCTTTCTTTTCTTTTTCTTTTTTTAATTTATTTATTTATAATGTCATATGCAATTTCTTTAATGGCCTGTGGAACTAGTACACACTACTAGTAGCTTGGAACACAGCCTCAGGGCCCTGATATCCTTGTATATCAGCCAAACAGTTGAACTCTGAAGGTGGTAATGGTGTAGATGCTTTATTCCTAGCAGTAAATTTTGTATTATTCTTGAATTCATTCATGGTGGCATTTGAATCTGTTGGCAGACTTTGTAGACCTTTTAATGTTGCATAATCTAACTGATTGAATCACACACTGCTATAACCTGATGACTCTGAACATGATTTTGAGGAAACACTTTCAGACAACTCTCAGTGCAGTTTAGACTGTATGTTGAACAGATTGATTTATGGATTAAAGCTTTTCAGTTGTTTTGCCTCTACTTGGTTCTGTATCCTATTTGTACTTGTCTTACCCATCACTCACAATCACCTTTTTTCTCTTTTATTCTCCTCAGGATGATTTCATGGCAGCCCTGAAAAATGCAGGGGACAAATTAGTGGTAGTGGATTTCACAGCCACGTGGTGTGGCCCCTGCCAAATGATTGGCCCCATCTTTAAAGTGAGTACATCTGTTGAGGTCTCTCTTCAGCTGTCAGAGTGTAATGAGGATTGCTCAGTGACTTTCTGATTCACTGGGAGAGGCTGTCTGTTTGTGTTTTGTTGTTGTGGCAACCAGAGAGAAGGCTGAGCAGTTCTTGAGAGACAGAGATAGACAGAAACAGACAGAGAGACATTTTATATATATATATATATATATATATATATATATATATATATATATTCTTCATCTATAAACAAAAGTAATCTGCACTATTGTGTAGTGTATATGCTATTTATAATTTTCTAGATTGGCCTTAAGCAACAATCAGACCTTAAGATATTTACCCTCTTCTCTTTCCTCTTTCTTTCCTCAGGCTCTGTCTGAAAAGCCAGAGTATAAGGATGTAGTTTTTCTGAAGGTAGATGTGGACGAGGCACAGGTAAGTCACCCAGTGTGTCTGCAATTACCATCTTATGCAAACTGTTTCAAAGGTCTTTGTTTTATTGCTTTTTCTATTGTCCCTAATATGTAACTGAATCACACAGCCTTTAGAGCATTGTGAGAGAGATCATTGAATTTTTCTGGCACAAACAAACAAACAAATAAATAAATATATAACTATTAGTGTCAGAAAAATTCAATGAGAGATACCTGTTTGACCTTCTGTTCAAGTGTGTAGAAAAAAACAAATAGTTTTGCACTAGCAATTTGTAAGTAGATAATTTTTCATCCACCATCTTTGTCAGTTAGAGTGATGAGGCATTTGGCTTATATACAGTATTGTGTATATTGATAGGACACACAACAGCCAGTGTGTTAAGTAACAAATAAAACATAACAAAACTGACACTGGAGACCTCTTCCTAAAAAGTTTTTTTTAATCTGGCATACATTTCGCTATGTAAGTTACTATATAAATGCTAATGTGTTAGAATGAGTGCATTAATTAAAAACCTTACAGCCAACACTATTGTCAGAGCTGCTGTTACTGAAAATGAATCAACACTTTCATTAAGCATTCAGCAGTGCTCTGGTATAAAGTGGTTTGAAAACCACAGGTCTATTTTATTAGCCCTGGTCTTGGCAGTGCAGTGACTCAGAGTGTCTTATGAATGAGCATGTTGATGTAATCTGTCTTTCAAAGCCACAAGGTTTAAAGTTGGGTTCAAGGGGTAATGTTTAGTAATTATGTAATCTGTCGATGTTAATCTTGGCTTTAGCTTACTTCTGTAACTAAAACACATTACAAGAAGCTTCCTTAGGCTTCCTCAGTGCTAAGTAAGGAAAATATGGCTGCTTTATTAAAGTGTGTGTGTGTGTGTGTGTGTGTGTGTGTGTGTGTGTGTGTGTATGTATATATATATATATATATATATATATATTACAGTTGAGGCCAAAAGTTTGCATCTCCCTTTCAGAATCTGCAAAATGTTAATTATTTTACCAAAATAAGAGGGATCATACAAAATGCATGTTAATTGTTCATTTAGTGCTGACCTTTTTACACTCATTTAGTGTCACATAAAAGATGTTTACATATAGTCCACAAGAGAAAATAATAGCTGAATTTATAAAAATGACCCCGTTCAAAAACAATTCACTTGATTGATTACAGAAGGTTCAAATGCTCGCTGATGCTCCAGAAGGAAAAACCATGCATTAAGAGCCAGGGGGTGAAAACTTTTTTGAATTTGAAGATCAGGGTAAATTTAACTTATTTTGTCTTCTGGGATACATGTAACTATCTTCTGTAGCTTCTGAAGGGCAGTACTAAATGAAAATGATGTTTAGGCAAAATAAGAAAAATGTACACATCTCCATTCTGTTCAAAAGTTGGCTCTTAATGCATGTTTTTTCCTTCTGGAGCATCAGTGAGTGTTTGAACCTTCTGTAATAGTTGCATATGAGTCCCTCAGTTGTCCTCAGTGTGAAAAGATGGATCTCAAAATCATACAGTCATTGTTGGAAAGGGTTCAAATACACAAAAATGCTGGAAAACCAAAGAATGTGTGGGACCTGAAGGATTTTTCTGAAGAACAGCAGGCAGTTTAACTGTTCAGGACAAACAAGGGACTCATGAACAACTATCACTAAACAAACACACAGCTGTGGATCATCAGGTAACAACACAGTATTAAGAATCAAGTGGATGTAAACTTTCGAACAGGGTCATTTTTATAAATTCAACTATTGTTTTCTCGTTTATGTGAAATATCTTATTCAGGTCAGCACTAAATAAACAATAGCATGCATTTTGCATGATCCGTCTTATTTTGGCTAAATAATTAACATTTTGCAGATTCTGAAAGGGGGATGTAAACTTTTGACCTCAACTGTATGCAACTCCATCAAGACATATGTCTGGCACTGTATCCTCAGTGGGCACACAGAAAAACTTAACTAGATGTGAAATTACAAAAATACAAAATATTTTGGATTCCACTGAGTGTTATTTAGATGCTATAATTGCAATAATTACAAATGAAGCATTTTCAGTTTATTTAAAAGTAATAACATTTGAAAAAACATTCCAGACTATGGATTATTATGGACATTATGGACTATGGACAAAGCCTGCCTTTGATTAAATCTAAAAGGTACAATATTGTAATCAAGGTGCTCAAATGACTGACCTTACCTGTTGGTTTCTCTCAGGTCCTCGTATCTTGTGCAGCGATTGGTGGAGAGACAGAGGCCTGGTATCCCAACCACTCGTTGTCCTGACCGGGCCGAGTGGCATGAGTGTGGGAAAAACCCCTCGCTACAACGTTGTGTCATCATCGGAGGAGGACATCCAGCACCACGGCAACATGCCTGCCCTCGGCAATGGCTTTGGAAATGGTAAGATCCAGACGCGGCGAAAGCCACGCACCCGCTTTGTTAACAAAACCGGACAGTGTAACGTCAGCTTTTCACACATGGAGGAGCAATCACAGCGCTACTTGGCCGACATCTTCACAACCTGTGTGGACATCCGTTGGCGCTGGATGTTTTTTCTCTTCTCTCTTGCTTTCATTCTGTCCTGGCTGGCGTTCGGTTTCATCTTCTGGCTCATTGCCCTTGTACATGGTGACTTTGACAGAACCTCCAGTGAAGATTTCACACCCTGCATCATGCAGGTCAACAGTTTTGTGGCAGCCTTCCTGTTCTCAGTCGAGACCCAGACCACAATCGGTTATGGCTTCCGCTGTGTAACTGAAGAGTGCCCACTGGCTGTATTTATGGTTGTTGTTCAGTCCATTTTTGGTTGCATCATTGACGCTTTCATGATTGGTGCCATCATGGCCAAAATGGCCCGACCCAAAAAGCGTGCGCAGACATTGCTATTTTCGCACAACGCTGTCATAGCTATGCGTGATGGAAAGCTGAGCTTGATGTGGCGTGTAGGAAACTTGCGCAAAAGTCACATTGTTGAGGCCCACGTACGAGCACAGCTGATTAAGCCAAGACTGACGGAAGAGGGCGAGTACATCCCACTTGACCAGATCGACATCAACGTTGGCTACGACAAAGGCATCGATCGCATCTTCCTTGTTTCTCCTCTGACCATCATCCATGAGATCAATGAGGAGAGCCCACTCTTTGGAATCAGCAAACAGGACCTAGTCAATGAAGACTTTGAGATTGTGGTGATCCTCGAGGGCATGGTCGAGGCCACGGC
Organism: Pangasius elongatus; assembly: GCA_033441825.1. Classification (NCBI taxonomy): domain Eukaryota; kingdom Metazoa; phylum Chordata; class Actinopteri; order Siluriformes; family Pangasiidae; genus Pangasius; species Pangasius elongatus. The sequence goes on along the minus strand of JAKKZN010000013.1, from coordinate 5,264,025 downwards.
GATGACAGCTCAGGTGCGCAGCTCTTACCTGTCCAGCGAGATCTTATGGGGTCATCGCTTTGAGCCAGTAGTGTTTGAGGAGAAGAACCACTACAAGGTAGACTTTACGCACTTCCACAAGACTTATGAGGTGCCCTCCACACCACGCTGCAGTGCCAAAGACATTGAGGACCGCAAGTCACTGCTCTCCAGTGCTAATTTCTGCTACGAGAATGAGTTGGCATTCAGCAGGGAGGAAGAGGAGGAGGAAGATATAAGGGGAATTATGGGGACTGAGATGGAAACCCTATCAGCCAGCCTGAACTCTGACCAGAGATCACACCATATAGAGTCCGAGATATGATCTCGGACACGACTGACCCTTGACATTCACCTCTAGAGAATTTTATTTTAACGTAGATCCAGTCTGTCCCTTTAGTTTTGGCTTGAACTGACAGATACAAAGCAAAGCAAGTGCCAATATGAACCACTGCTGACTTAGTGCCATAGTGTAGTCAAGGGCAATTCATGTTCATGACTGTTGCTGGATGGCCTTCCAGTCGGAAAACTTGAAATAGGGTTCCTTGTTTCATGCTGTAGTTTGAAGTGATAGCTTTAAGTGATATCATAATGCAATACCAAGCTATCCTGGGTGCCAAATTTGGTCAGACATCTGCTAGGAACTTTTGGCACCTTCTCTTGGTTTTGTAGAATTCCCCCTCAAAATATATATATATATATATATGTATCATACACTCATCAGCACAATAATTAACAGTAGATAGACTCACTATCCATTTTGTTTGGTATAATAAGCAATAAGGTTAAGTCGTTACGTCAGTTTTACATTAATAATCAAAAAAAAGACTATTTGTTGTATGTTGTAGCACTTCAATCACTCACTAACATTTTGGTTATCTTAAACCTACCGTGATTTTAAATACAATTTTTTCAACAATAGCAAACAGTGAATTTCCATTAATTAAAGAAAAACAAGATGGAAGAAAACAAGATGGCACCCAGGCTAGCAGATAGCTAGAAATCGTAGTGTCTTATATCTTCAGAAGTGTGTAGAATTATCAGCGTGTGTGTGTGTGTGTGTTTTAAAAGTCATCATTTTTATAGAAACACATTGTCAATTTACTCTCCACACACAGACGACACATCCAACTCCAAACACACATTCAATCATGCTCAGGATGCGCTCTCTTGCACAGCAGACGAAGCTCAAAGAGGAAAAAATGCTGATGAAGGTTGGTTGCGTCTGAGTAGGACTGTTTAACTGCGCCTAAATTATGTTACAGTGCAAATGATTGAGCAGGATATCTATTATATATCTATTGTGAACACTATATTGGATGCATTTGAGCGTCAAGCTTTATTGGAGGCTGCTTGCACAATAAATGAAAGTAACACTATCTGATGACATTTGAAAAAAAAAAAAACAAAAAAAAAATTAAGGTAACATAAACAAGCTCCTGAAATTGAAATCAATTCAATCTTGTTTATAAATATCTCTATTATTGTATATCATGACTCTGAGATATTTACCAGGCCTTAAACACAATGAGCAGGCCTCATGGTTTAAAGGCTTATTAATGCAAAAGGGCACAGTGCAATATGAAGTGTTACTGTTCTACTGAGTGGCGATGATGATGATGATGATGATGATGATGATGATGATGATGATATGCGTAAAGATAGCCCTGTATCTGGGCAATGGGGAAGTGTTTAAACAGTCAGCCTGAAGGACGGTGGAATATCTGAAATGTGTAAAAACATGTTACAAAGTTTTCAGATACCCTTATCTGAAGGTTCCTGTATGAAAAAAAAAAAAAATCACATATTTTTCACACATGATCATATTTTACACTCACCTGCGACTATGTCAGTAATATCTGAGCACTTGAGAAACATGTGAAGGTGCATTTCAGCTTGTTATGCCCTGAAATTGCACATGCGAACGCAAGTATGCCTGTGAAAAATGTGACCATGTGTAAAAAAAAAATAAAAAATGCACACGTGCATATAAATGAATCGTGTAGAAAATCACATGTGAATCACTGAAAAGCTCACAAGGAATTCAAACTCACAAGTAAGGGAAAATCACATGTGACAATAAATGAATCATTAAACAAATCATGTGACTCACTTAACAAATCACACGTGAAACGTTATTTTTTAAATCACGTGAAAATAAATGAATTATTAAAAAAAATCATGTGACTCACTTAAATCGCAAGTGAACCATTTTTTTTTAAATCGCATGTAAAAATAAATGAATCATTTAAAAAATCATGTGAGTCACTTGACAAATCACATGTGAAACGTTGTTTAATCACATGTGAAAATAAATCACAAGTTATTTTTTAAAAATCACGTGCGAAAATAAGGAAATCATTGGGGGAAATTTATGTGAAAATATTTTTTTTTTAAATCACACGACTCATTTATAAAATCACATGTGAACCATTTTTTTAAATCACGTGAAAAAAAATGAATCATAAAAACTCACATGTGAATAATTTTTTAAAAATCACACATGAAAAGAAACAAATCATGTTATAAAAATTCATGTGAAACTTTTTGAAAAATCACATGTGAAAATAATGACTTGTGGGGAAAAAGCATGTGATTTTTTTTTTTAATCGCATGCGAAAATAAATGAATTATGTAAAAATCACGTGTGAAATATAAAAAAAATCACATGTGAAAATAAATGTATCGTCAAAAAATATCACATGTGAATCACTTTAGAAATCACAGGAAAATAAATGAATCACTGGGGAAAAAATCACGTGAATCATTTTTAAAAAATCACAGGAAAATAAATGAATCATTGAAAAATAATCACATGAATCGTTTCAAAAATCACAGGAAAATAAATTAATCACTGAAAAAAATCGCGTGAATCGTTTAAAAAATCACGTGAAAATAAATGAATCATTGAAAAAAGTCACGTGAATCGTTTAAAAAATCACAGGAAAATAAATGAATCATTGAAAAAAGTCACGTGAATCGTTTCAAAAATCACGTGAAAATAAATGAATCATTGAAAAAAAAATCACGTGATTCGTTTAAAAAATCACGTGAAAATAAACGGATCATTGGGAAAAATCACGTGAATCGTTTAAAAAATCACGTGAAAATAAATGAATCATTGAAAAAAGTCACGTGAATCGTTTAAAAAATCACAGGAAAATAAATGAATCATTGAAAAATAATCACCTGTAAAATAAAAACAAATGCACTTCTTGTTAAAAATCCACATGTGGAAAATGGATGAAGCGTGTAACTTTGAAACGTGTCGTTTTCACACGTGAGTCGTGTGATTATTCACCTTCCGTAAGGGTTATCAGCAACACGGTCCCAGCTTAAGTAATACACAACAGTCCCACACACTCCCAGCTACTGCGGCTATTACTGCAGGGTTCGTGATGATGATGATCTCCCAGATACCTCACTCTCTTTTAAAAATGAGACAAAGGTCGGGGACGGGCGGGCGGTACAGAGAGACGTGTGAAACAAAGGAGGAACAAATGAGCAGAGAGTTCACCCACTCACCCCATCCATCACTTCTCTCTGTGGGAGAAAACGAGTGTGCCTGATTAAATAAAGAAGGCATTATGTAAGATAATTTTAATAAATTAAACGTCTCGCAGAGATAGATTACAGCCAGCCTCGTTCTCCAGAAGACAGATGAACAGAGGAGAGAAAAGAGCAAAGGCAGAGAAGAACCAGACCTTCCGCATGTTCGTCCGTACAAACCTGTAAATCAGTCTGCTATTTATGAAAATTTCTCACAGCCTCGGAAACTGGGTCATGGTAATTTAGTAACTTGCTGGCTGGGAATGCAGTTATCGAACATGATATTACTAAATTCATTCCTTAAGAGCGTGTCTTCCTTTTATATTTTCAACCAGTCACTACACTAATAGATCATTAGTCCATGATCATTAACATTATGACCGTCTAGGTCAAAGAACTCAAGACGGTATTCAGAAAAGGAGGGAAATTTATTCATTCCTTTATCTTCAGTAAGCGCTGTATCCTGGTGGTGGAATCCGGAGTTTATCCCAGGAACGCTGGACGCGAGGCGGGAATACACCCTAGATAGGACATCAATTAAGCTTATCCATCGACTGTCATGTTTATGGGAGGTGAGAGGAAACTAGAGAACTTGCCAAGAACTTGCACAGACATGGGGAGAACTTGCAAAACATAAACCACATAAACAGCAACCCGAGCTTCCAGGATCGAACCAGGAAGCGTGGAGTTGTGAGACGGCGATGCTATCCACTGCGCAAATAAATCAAACGCTAAACTTTGGTTTGCACCTGTGATCATTTCTAATGAACTTAGTAGTTTTTGGTTTCTCCAAAATATAAAGGGAGAAGGAAAGTCAACCATAGTGGCCCTGACAAGGAGAAAGACTTTACTGGATGCAGTAAATGTGCCACGTCCAACACACTCCAACGCTGATCAACTCTTTTTGTCCTACAAGTTTCATATTTTCGATTTTGGTCCCATAGGAGCCCAGTCTCCATATTCACTTCTAACGTGATCTACTCTAGTCAGCAACATCTTGGTAATCAAACAAGAACAGATGAAGGCTGCATATGCTTCTTAGAAGGTTATGAGGATTAGTACAAAGAGCTTGCCACTCAGTTTATTAGTATCTCTTACCCACACATTTCCACACGACATTTCCCGCCGGTGTTGGGCGGCCATCTGTGAAATGATCCTTAAACAACATAATCATAATCAGAGACAGATGCGATACCAAATGTAAAGCCCATGAAAGTAGCCACACTGCAAAAGCTGCTACAGAGACAATCGCTCAGACACGAAGCCTGTATCTCCACAAAAACCAAGCAGAGGTTTAAGGGGGATTTAAAGTCGCACGGTATAAAGGATTATAGGTCTATGCATATTCATTATAATATGCATGTAATAGATAAAAATAGACGTTTAAGCTACGTGGAGGAGGAGGATAAGTAAATATTAATGAATACAGTGTGAGGTTTGATCACTGCGTCTCATGATCTTATACTGTAACTTGTTTAGCCTCATACGTGCACGTGCCAAATCCATCTGCTCACTTCCTATTTCTGTCCTCTTCGATTGCTTCGGTTCTCCGGACATTCTGACACATTACTGATATAAAAGCCACAATGAAATATGCAACATGTAAGAAAACAAGATTTAGAGGTACCAATGGAAGTCATTCTGCATTTCAGATTAGTTCGTAAAAAACAAAAAGGTAAAATATATATATATTATTATTATTATTATTTGAAACAAAAATTGAAATTCAAAAATTAATCCAAAGGTCACAAGATTCTCATTATATGATGCATGAACAGTAGTTCATCTCTCGTTTTCTTTTTCTTTCTTTCTTTCTTTCTTTCTTTCTTGCTTTCTTTCTTTCTTGCTTTTTTTAAATAACAGTCATAGATGTCTTCCTACAGATTTTAAGATGTACATATTTACCTTTGTATTTTAAGAGCCATCTGAAAACACACTGGATGCAAAATGAGGTCTGAAATTAAACAGGATGTGATCAACCTGAGGAAGATGGTGCGTTTGTGGTATCTGTTTCTTTGTGACTGTTAACATCTGTAAATGTGTGTGTGTGTGTGTGTGTGTGTGTGTGTTACATGGTTGCATAACATGTTTACCCTCCGAGTCTGAATCCCCTTGCCAGCTTTCGTGATGCTGATTACTCAGCAAACACACGCACACACACATTTTATATATATATATATATAGTATTGTGCAAAAATCTTAGGCACATCCAAAGAAATACTGTAGAGCAAAGATGCCTTCAAATTAATGAAATTAAATGTTTCTACACTTAAAAAAATACTATAATGGTGTTTCGACATTTAAAAAATAATAAAAAGAGCAGTAAAGAGTAATAAATGAAACAAAGTCAATATCTAGTGTGACAACCCTTTGCTTTTTTTTAAAAAAAAAAAAAAAAAAAAAAAGGTACTTTCAGGTACAGGTGCAGTTTTCTAAGGAAATTAGTTTTAGCTGGTAAGTTTCGCTGAGCGTCTTGCAGATCCAGGAACAGTTCTTCTGAAGACTTTGACCCTGCAGCCTTCATTATGTATTTTTGTCTGAAAAATGTAATCTCCTGCTTTCTTTACTGACATACAGACACTTTACTGTAACATTTAATTTTGTGCTGGAAAGCTAATGTTTGGAAATCGAAAATGTTTGTTTTTTTTTTTTTACTGACTTGATAATGTAGAAGTCATAAAATAAAAATCTATAACAAAGTTTGTACTTAAAAAAAAATAGGGTGCCTAAGACTTTCGCACAGTACTGTACACACACACACACACACACACACACACACACACACACACACACACACACACACACACACACACANCTATATGGTTTGTCAGTCTATCACAGTTTTTTACACACACACACACACACACACACACACACACACACACACACACACACACACACACACACACACACATTCAGAGCCACTGGAGCTTCACATGGCAGCAAGCATTACTTACATCATGGTGTGCTATGTACAACCCAAACCAAAACCCCGCAGGACTACACACCTTCCCTCTAAATTACAATTAAACATTTCACAGCATGCCATTTCTATTTTTTCTAGCTAATAAAAAGGTAGAATATTTGTAATCTTACTTCCTGCTGTCTCCATTAACTTCACTACGAACTAACTGAACTGTTTTAATTGTATCATGTGACATATTAAGATATGTGACATATTAAGATATGTGACATAATTGTATGATGTCACATATCTTAATATGTGATATGATACATATTAAGATAAGCTCATGATTCCTATGTGATGATTAGTTGGATCAAAACATAATGTTCATGACTGACAGCAGTTAAAACATAAAATAAGGACAATATTAATGCCTTCTCAGATCTGTATCTTGATGGTGCTGTAGTTTATCTTGCAGTTTTTCCCATTGCTTATTTGATTATGTTTGTTAACTCTTAGAAATCATTTGGCTGCTGCCTAGCCTAGCAAAAAATAAAACGCATCTCCTCTGCAGAAAGTACCAGCCGCTGCTACTAAGTACAGGAAACATATTACAGATATTACATTAGAAATATAACGATGTGTGTGGCGGTCTGGGAAAACCTCGGGTTGGATGTTGCAGTGGCTGAATTTGGGAAAAGAAAGTTTTTTTGTGTTTTAACCCAATTAAAGCTGCCAATAATATACGTTGCCATTGCTACTTTAAGAAACTATGTCAAAGTATATTATTGATAAATAATAATAAGTTAACAAACCTATTTTACCAGAATGACATGGAAATCCTTATATTTAGGCTCCTTTCTAACTTGGCGTTGGGGTCTGCCTGTAAAAATCTAAAGATGTCTATCTGAATGGGATTTCCTCACACACTGAACGTCGCACTTTGAGTATGTTTCTGGAGAGCGCGTTGTTGGAAAGCCTAATCAATTCAGTGATCCGATACTGGCTGTCAAAACAGAGAAGATAGCTTACACACACTGTTCAGATGACAGCCGGCAAAGTGTTAAAATGTTTCAATGACCTCATAATAAGATGTTATTTATCCACCGATGTTAGCTGAGTGAAGAGATGACGATGAGGCTCACGTTTAAATGCCGCAAGTGACTGATGAGACTGACGTGAAAGACGCTGATAATCAAAGTAATAATTCATTTCTCATTGTAGACATATAATTCTTTACAATTTGGCACTAATATATATATATATATATATTTTAAAGATAGATCAGGTTATAAATGTGCATGTAGGCAAGGCGTCTTTCTGTGGAATTGGAATGAAATCACTTTTCACTTCTGGGGGGTTACGTGACTTTAAAATGCTAGCACTTTATTATGGTCAAGAGACATGCAAAAAAAAAATGGAAACATATTGCAATACAGTTTTCAGAACTGTATATTAGAAAATCTCAAACTGTATGTGGACACTTGACCATCACATCCGTATGTGCTTGTCGAACATCCCATTCCAGATTTAGTCCTGCTTTGCTGTTATAATAAGCTCCACTCTTCTGGGAAGTCTTTCCATTAGATTCTGGAGAGAGAGGCTGTGGGGATTTGTGCTCCTTCAGCCACAAGCGCATTAGTGGGGTCAGGCACTGATGCTGGATGGGAAGGCCTGGGGTGCAGTCAGCATTCCAATTCATCTCCCACTCCAAACTTGGCACACCATATCTCTTTGGAGCTCGCTTTGTGCACAGGGGCATTGTCATACTGGAACATGTTTGGGGCCCCTTACGTCCAGTGAAGGGAGACTGCAATGCTACAGCATACAACGATATTCTAGGCAATTGTGTGCTTCCAACAGTTTGGGAAAGAACCACATGTGGGCATGACGGTCAGGTGTCAAGGTCAACCTTTCGGCCATATAGTGTATATTGCGAAGGCAGATACTGTATGTGCTTTTCATTGCACATACAGTGAATTAAAATGACTACAGTGTTCATTATACAATTCCAAGTATGCACCCATAAATATGGGCCTAAATAAAGCTTAAATATGGAGAAAACCACTGTAAGGAAGAAAGGACCTTGTCTAGGTTGTTTTCTGACAAACACAAAAAGACCAAAAGCTCTTAATGCTGTGGGTGAGTGTATGAGCCTCAGAGTCCTTGACAGAGAAATGAGCCTCTGGCTAGACTAAATTGAGGTGAGAGGTACAAAAGCACAACACAGGTAGAGACCACTTACATAAAAGATTGACATCCAGAGAACTGAAAGCTTACCTCACTTTATCCAACTGTCTCAGTAGACCCGGAGACAATCACCGAGCTAATCATGGATCTCTGTTTTTGCTCGAACCATGATTATATTTACTGCTGTTTTTTCCCCAGCCAGACGATGTTAGACAGAGCTGTGTTCATTTGTTAACTGTCATTCAGAAAGACACTGGCATCATGGACAGACATAGCTATCAAACAACATCAGCCTCGTTATTATCGCACATCTACCCATAATATATTTAAACCGTCAGCAGCCAGAGTGATGGGAAAAAAAGATGTAAAGTCAAATAAGGAGAGAAAATAAAAGTCCTGATGGAGAGATAGCCAGTGAGTGACATGTACAGATATCTAAACTTGTTTCCATGGGAACACAAATGCCCTGAAAGAAGAACTGAAGAGGGTGGCCGTTATAGCGTACACACACACACACACACACACACACAGAGAGGGAGAGAGGGAGAGAGAGAGAGAGAGACTTTTGGATTGTCATCTACAAAATTAATCAATGTTGTCTAAACTCCCTGTAATGAAGAGATCAGTGCTTCAAAGCAACATGAATAATTCATCACTAATTACACACGCAAAGCAGCCTTCAGAAATTTAATCAAGAAGCACACACACCTGCTGTTCACTCTTTTTCCCTCTCTCTCTCGCACACCTACACAGACCTAAAACACGAGATAAACCCCTATCAGCAAAACTAAAGAGTGCACAAAATGCTACGGATTTAGATCCAGGTCTCGTCAGTATAAGCTAGCTGGTCTGGGAATTACAGCAAGCTTCTGTAACGTGTCCTCGTTCTTTCAGCAGTTTCTGAAAAGCGGTACGAGGCAGTCCACACAGCAACGTCCCCTGTGTTAAATTAACACCTACTGTGCTCAGATTAGACCAGCTGGACTCAGATGTAGCAAATTGTTCATTTAACACTCTAGGTGTTAGGAATTGGCTGTGCACACCTACGTAAAGCATCACCGTGTTCTCCAGGACACGAAACAAAACAATAGTTCACCGAAGTGTCACGCAGACAGAGAGTTATGTAGGCCAACCACTCCACTTCCAAGCTGCAAGCTGTCTTAACCTACGTTAGTAAGATAAGTTTGATAAAATTATCTTAAAAGCATAAAACACAGTTCATTTATAAGTAAATATGTGTATTCATAACTATTTTTCATTTCATAAAATCCCAGAGAAAGAAACACGTTTACAAAACCTAACTAGCTAGCTAATTTAACTAGCTAAATTACAGAGCTTAACTGTTGCTACTTTGCCAAACTTAAAGCTCTTAACTTAGCTCAAAATAATTCTTTGTATTTGATGGTGAATTTTAAAGGCAGGTTTTTCATTTTAACTAAGGAAAAATCTTATGGCATTTGAAATTTGAAGCACTGGAGGCCACGATGCAAATGTTAGGAGTGAAACGTTACTGAATTTACTGAGTTGCTCAAGCATTTTCCATCCCTGATCCGTTCTGAATAATAGAAAGGTCCCTAAACATATTTGCTTTTAATGTGCTGTTCACAAAATATTCCCGAAGGTCACAACAACATGACTGAATTCACTAGGCTCGTGCTTAGGCAACGGGACACAAGTCAGTAGCTACAACTGGAGCTTCTCAGTTGCGTCGCTTTATAGCCCTACATGCAGATCATATTGCCAATGAATAAAATCAGTGGCTCTGATACCGCACACTCACGATGTTAGCCCTGATACGTCCGGTCAACAACTCAACCTGCACCTCTCACCATCAGCCCTGCAGTGATTAGTAGCTTATCTATCATCCATCTTATCCTCTAGTTTTGTATTAAAGTATCTGTGAACACATTTACTTGTTTATAAATCAATAAATAACATTCGTCGGGTTCTTTTGTGTTTAATGAGACTTTCTGATTCCGTAATCAGTGGAGTCCTGCTCATGCGGTTGTCTGTGTCCCTCAGTTAGATATATACAGTGCGACACCTACTGGTGAAAAATAGAAATGTCAGCCTGAGCCAAACGACAAGTGGAACAAAAAGGCATATTTATACAGGCGTAATAATGGAATTATTAATAATGGAATTTAATGTAAATATAGTACATGTCATACACAGACTTGTAAAATATACATCAAATGTGTCAAAGCATTGCTGAAGATTGTTAGCCGCTTATATGTTTAGTATAGTTACCTAAACCACACCGGAGTTGAATTCTCGTATCTGACTGGTCAGAAGGGATCAGGTTTACGTAACAGCAGCTGTGACAGTAGTTCAAATCAGAGGTTTATATTAACGCACTAGTTCTAATACGTTATTGTTGCTATAGCAACGGCTAACTGAGAGAGACCACATCGTCTAAGCCTAATAATAAACCAAATTAAAAGATGTGCTTTTGTTTAACAAAGATCATTATGATATGGGGAGATTTTCTTTAAAGAGACATTTAGACATTTTAAGGTTTCAGGAAGGAGTCTCCAGTGTCAAGTATTTCCCATGAAAAGACATCTTTAAGACAGAGGACTTTGCACTTTCTGGTTTCTCTTTAAAATAGCGTAAACATAGAGGGGGAAAAAATCGAGGCTGATGAAGGAACGACAGTTTATAGCTACTATGAAGGAAATGATAACAGAAACTAACTTGTTCTTCCAACTAACTTCTTTCACAACGTTAAATGTAGCTACAAACAGTTAAATGCATGCCATGTCGTTGATTAATAAATAAAAATTGTAATTATTGGGAAATTGCCTGCTTATATGAGGAACACAGCCGGGCATGCTGTTATTAGAATATAATCAGCATTGGGCTGGTTCACACTCCTTATATAAAATACATTCTGGCAGAATGGAAGGAATTAAACTAGCGACCAAATCAAGTCTGAATCTGATTTTTAGACTTGAATAAACAACTCAAAGAATGCATTTGATTTAGTGTTTTCTTCCTATCCAGCTTCGGGGCATTATATAATATTGCATAGCTGCATTAAAGGGCGATGACAGTAGGGATGAGTCCAAGGACCCAAAGGGAATAAACCGGAGTATACAGGGACCCAAGGAGACCTCAGGGAATGAAAATGTTCTCGATCAGTGAGCCAGAATTCCCTCTGGAGGCCCTGGATGCATCCATCTGTCATATTTGCGATGCCATGAGCACCATTTTGATCTACAAATTCGCATAATATTTAGTCTTTTTTCAAATACTCAGAGCTGGGAATGTAGAGGTCTGACGAGGAGGTGCTGGCTGACGGCTCCTCTGCTTTACTGGGGCTGTAGAAGAGTGTCCTTTGCCAGTAGTTCGCTTTATAGGTATGTCATTACTGTAATTACTGACTGTTGTCCACATGTCACTATGCACACTTTCGCTGGATAGGACCACAGTGAGTGGCACTGGTACAGCAGTTTTTCTGGGTTTTAAAACACCGAGTGCATTTAGAAGCACATCTAAATTGTTCATTACTGATTAGTTCGGGCTGATGTCTGCTGAAATGGAGCATTTTGTCACTTGCTGAAAGACTGAGGTTTCTTTCATGATTTTGGCTTTCAGATGAACACCAGATCATGCTCAGTAGCTTCTCTGGACATTAATACAGTATGAGGATATTAGATCCTTCAAGTAAGACTGAGAATATAATGTGGCTTGGCTAGTAGTGGCATTACTAGAGATATATGCAGACAGTATTCTAGGAAGTTCCATTAAATATTTAAATGCTTATCATTTATCCCCACGGGGCAAAAGACAAAGCAGAAAAGATTAATTGTAGCCACAATGGCCCTGAGGGAACAAACAAGGGAAGAGGGATGGGAGTCTCACCCACTGAGGTACTGAAGACAGGCCATAGGGGG
>JAKKZN010000013.1:5202993-5218828 GCA_033441825.1 Pangasius elongatus | reverse complement strand
CAAGCGACAATGTGCTTTGCAGATAATTTGACATCTACTGTTTATACAGTTTACAAACTGAATGGATTTCTGTTGTGGCAGCTGTGCCATAGAAAGTAACCAACAACTTGATCATAACATGACGTTCAGGACTATAGTTTTGCCTGTTTCTGACGCAACAATATCCGACAGGTTTTCCTAGGCTGCTGTATATTTACAGTGTATTCAGAAAGTATTCAGAGCCCTTCATTTTTTCACATTTCATTATGTTGCAGCATTATACTAAAATGCTTTCAAAAACTTTAACACCAGTCTACACTCCGTACCCCATAATGGCAAAGCAAAGCAGATTTGTGATAACTTTGTAAATTTATTACAAAGAAAAAACTGAAATATCACACGGGCATAAGTATTCAGACCCTTTGCTATGACACTTGGAAATTAGCTCAGGTGCATCCCATTTCTCTGGACCTTTGAGATGTTTCTGCACTTTGATTGGAGTCCAACTATGGCAAATTCATCTGATTGGACATGATTTGGAAAGGCATACACCTATCTATACAACGGCTACAAAAATTTCTGTTGTATTGAAGGTTCCCAAGAGCAACGTGTCCTCCATAATTCTTAAATGGAAGAAGTTTGGAACAACCAGGACTCTTCCTAGAACTGGACTGTCGGCCAAACTGAGCAACGTGAAACTGACCCCTTTGGCTTCCTACATGCTGTGCAACCCAATTGGGTGCAATGTGGTTGGATTTTAAAGAATGGAGATGTAAAAAAAAAGGTGCAAACTCCCATAATCCCATTCTTAATCCTGACTACACTCCATTTAAACAGTTTCATGCAGATTGTTGTGAATGTGCAAGCTGTAGAGTAGACCATGTTTTTCTGTTCAGCTTGCTAGGAAGCTGTGTTTTGACATTTAGGTCAATAAGCTAATATCAGATAGCAAACAAAATACTTGCCAACTACTTTTTAAATTGTAAATTTAAATGACTGTATCACAAACTGAATTTATAAGCTAAAGAATTTCATGATAAATGTAACAAAACCATGTCTGAGTTTAAACGAAAGTAAATTTCTGTTACTAGTGTATTTTCCCAAAAAACTTTTAGACGTGAGTCAAGGACTGTAACCTCATTTTTTAAAAAGAGGCGGGGCTTATTTAATTGTCACTCTTTCACACCATATGGTTGTACTCATCTGTCTGAAAACAAACACACTTCATGCTTTACCTGCACAAATAAAGCGTGACCATTGTACTTTGCAGTGTTTCTGCTGATTTAAATAGATCGTTCTCTGGCGAGTCGCTGAATGCACAGCACTACCGTACCTTGGAAAGTAAGTGCTCTGTCGTACAGAGACAATCTGTGGTGGTGATTACGTCAGGGTGTCCCGTGGCCGGTGACACAAAAGGAGTATGACGAGGGGGGAAGTGACAACAGGAATGCATTCCACTGGAGTTGCTCCAATGTGGGGATGTTTGCAGTGTAGCACTCATAAATCAAAGTGTGTAAAGGTACACACATGCTTCTACATGTTTACACACACACACACACAAACGCATACACTGCGCCTTGCTTTGCTTTATAATCTGACCCATGCTGAGATGCTGATTTTTATGGCTGTTTCTATACATTTGAATGGCACTACCCTTCAAAAATCGAACAAATGACAACAGATATAAGACCATGAACCCTATCTGTCTAAATGTTTACTCATCATAAGCTTGAAATTAGTAAAAACTGTATTAATATTCAATATATTTCTGATATGCTAGGCATGGCCCCTGGCAAACAGAGATGGAATTAAGACAATGTATTCAGGCGACATGGTGGTGCAGCAGGTAACGTCACCGCCTCACAGCTTCATGTTCCTGGTTCCAACTGAGCTTGAATTATTGTCTGTGTGGAGTTTGTGTGTATGTCCTTCCTGTCTCTGTGTGGATTTCCTCTGGGTTCTCCGGTGTTCTCCCATCAATGAAAACGTGTAAGTGGATTGGCTACTCTAAATTGCCCCTTGGTGTGAATGACACACACACACACACACACACACACACACACACACACACACACACACACACACACACACACACAGCATGGTGCCTTCCTCATGTCCTGACTTCCTGTGATAGGCTTCATGACTTCATGGTTACTGAAGATGAATGAATGAATTGTTATATCATAATTTTAGAATAAGGATTATTACCTACATTTGCTTTATTTGAGATAATTTGACTTTAAGATATTTTTTGCTTTTTTTTTTGTTTGTTTTTATGGTGTCGCGCATGTATACGTGAGATGCAGAAAGTGGGTGTATGGGTGTAGCTGAAGGAAGAAAGTGCTGAGAGAGAGAGAGAGAGAGAGAGAGAGAGAGTTCAGGATGAAGCTGTATTATGAACAATAGAATAGTCAGCAGCTGATTAATCATTTAAAGGCTCTCCTGCTCCTACTGTTACAGCCTCCCAGTCCCTCAGTCCTGCACACTCTCAGATTCAGCAACCGTTAACCCTCACACCTGCATTTATCCACTGTCTCTTTGTCTCTTTTTTACTCCCTCCATCCCTTTTAATCCCTCCATCACATACACAAGCATGCCCACACACAGTGTCTCTCCATCGCTCACATTGGTCTCATCTACTTTGACTACAAACTACTTTGACTACTTACACATTCTTATTAATATTTATTTATTTATTTACTATTTGTTTTTAGTTTAGCACGTCTAAAGAGACTGTGCTTGACATATTGCGAAGGAATTACTTTAGTTTAGTTTTGCTTTTTACTTTTTTCCCAGATTTTTATTTATTTATTTATTTATTTGCACTTTGATGCCTTGAATTTCTGCTGTATGTCATTTAACCAGATTATTTATGGACACATGATGAATTCTTATTTGGAGATTTTGCATGTTGGGTACCGTACTTATCTGATGCTTATGAAGGTCATGTTGTTTGTTTGTGTGTGTGTGTGTATGTGCGCGCGTGTGTGTCTGTGTGTGTATGTGTGTGTCTTAGGATGGGAGAGATTCTCCCTGGGTGACACAGTCCCACTGAGACACAATCTGTTCACTGGAGGCAGGGGTGGGGGTTTAAAAAATACATAGAGTTCTAACCATAGAGAGAGAGAGAGAGAGAGAGAGAGAGAGAGAGAGAGAGACTGGGGGGATTTGTGGATTTGCACTGGTTTAATCTGTCACCCTTTTGAATATCGTCACAAATGACCACAACGTTCCAATCACAGGCAAAAAGAGGAGGTCGTCTGTAGACTTACAATATAATAATAAATACCTACCTATCCTTCCTTCCTACCTAACCAGTCTCTTTCTCTCTCTTATATAACCCTAATACATTAAAGTGGCGAGAGGTCTCATCCTCTTACTGAGATTAAGAGAAAGCAGGAGAAGAAAACTACAGTGTGTGTGTGTGTGTGTGTGTGTGTGTGTGTGTGTGTGTGTGTGTGTGTGTGTGTGTGAACCTTTTGGTAATATGTAGCAGTATGTCAATATCAGCAGCAGTATGTATGTTTTGGCATCGGGCAATAACGCTGACATTGGAATATCAGAGAGAGAGAGAGAGAGAGAGAGAAAGAGAGCGTGTGTGTGTGTGTGTGTGTGTGTGTGTGTGTGTGTGTGTGTGTGTGTGTGTTATACTGCTGTCTAATGCTTTCTGCTGTCTTAACAGTAGAGTCGTGCATTTAAAGGCTTACAGAAGTGCTTTGTTATCTAGACACTGGCAGAAACAGACGCCGGTGCTTACACATGAATAAAGTATACATATTATAAATGCATGATTAGTTCCTTTAAGAGCTTATAATGTATAAATAACTGATGGCTTTAAAATGTCTACATGTACCTCGCCTTAATTTATCACCTTTACTGTAGATAAGCTTTACTGTAGGTGGAGCTAACAGGGTAACGCTTGTGTAAAACTCACTCACCTATCCTATGACTGATGTCCTTAACACATAACTTTTATCAAAACTACACGCTTGAACGCTCTCTTCAAACCAGAGAAACCTAGAGAAAAAAGCAACTGAGTGAAACTAACTGAAGTATCACACATTTTAAATTTCAGTAATGTTTTTTCTAGATAATATCAGTGAAGTTCTAGATTAAGCTGTGTGCCATTTTCTGCATTAAAGGAAATAAAATCTCCAGTATAAACATAGATTAACATTCACACAGTCACACAGATGCGCAGGCTCAGATACACCCCCACACACCACCACACCACACACACACACACACACACACACACACCACACCACACACACACACACACACACACACACACATACACACACACACACACACACACACAATATGTTGCTTAGCTACTAGTGCTAATTGCTGCTAGTGGCCATTCCTATTAGCAGGGCATATGTGCTGTGTTTCTTTAACAATCTGTCTTTAGCTAGGTTTAGTCTTAATTAACACTTTCTTCCATGATTCATTCACTCAATGTTAAAGCATTAAATAATTTTTTTAACGACAAAAACAGGATCAGGATCTCGGCGATCCTTCCACTCATTTCCGGAAGTGAGGAATTTCAATAATCCTAATCTGAGTTACAGATTATCTGCTGCGGAGACGGGGGGAAGTGGGCTGAAGTGGTGGGCGTGAGAGGTTTTAAGCCTTATGTCCTTCACTTATACACATGACCAACAAGGATGTGCTTTCTTCCTCTTACTGTTACAAAGCACAAATATATGCAACTGTGTGCAAAGGGTGATGTAAATCTGTTGGAAATTGACACACACACATACACACAGATGTCTCCATGACTGTGTGTGTGTTGTTATGATTATGTCAGAGCGAGAGAGGTAGGGAGACAGAAAGAGTGGCAGAGAGACTGCGAGTGAGAGTAATGGAGAAATTATGTGTACATTTGTCTAAGTATCTTTATATGGTGCTATATCATGATTGCAAAATGTAAGGACTTTGTGCCATATAACTCAGAAATACTTTCACAGAGTCATCTTCTATACACCAAAATTACCCGTGCATTGGCTGTGTGTGTGTGTGTGTGTGTGTGTGTGTGTGTGTGTGTGTGTAGTAGTGCAGGTTGCAGTACCCAGATGGTCTCTCTTCAGGCCTCTGCTTAACGCCCATGTTCTGATATCCACTGAGACACCCCCTTTATGTTCCCCTCCTCTCTCTCACCTGCAGGTGTGTTAACGCCTGTCTAATGTGGTGTGAGGGTTTAAATATGGCACTTACTAACACACAGTTATTAAAATAGCAAAACACTGGTGCGATGTATGTTTGAAGAAACGTGTATTGATAAGCATATCTTAATCAACGTTCTTCGCTTTTAAAGCTCCAGTCCGAAACTGTAGCATTGGCCATACTCACGTCTGAACTTCAGCCTTACAGTCTCAAGCTTGCGGATGAAGAATGATCCAAATGTTTATATCCTGATATGGCTTTGAAGAAATTTTAATGGTTAGTCACATGGAAAATTGTGGAAAAGATACTGTACAGGTATGTTGTTGTTGTTCCCCAGTACAAAGTCCAAAGCTGGATGCAAATGTATTCATAAAATTCTTCATGGAAGCATTTTCACAAGAAATGGAGTATTCCAGTTAGTTCGGAAAAGTATTCGCATCCTGCGAGAGATCCTGAGTGTGTAATTTATGTATAAGAAGACTCAGTATTGAGAATCATGACTTATATACTTCAAACTGCCATGAGTTACTACAATTTTAGATACAAATTGCATTGCAGCTTATTTATGTATAATAGCTTATATATAATTTTTTAAATAGCTTATTTATTTCAGTTGGACACTTACTTACAATTTTGTTAAACTCAGTCATTTCATATTAATGACTTGAAAGAAAGAAATATAAAACAAATCCATAGTAATGGCACCCTATAAGTCAGTCAGTGTTAGTCTGTTAGCGGCTGTCTGTGGTAGCTGATGCAGGGGAAGATTTACCGCATGTTAAGCTCAGAGGGCGTTCTTTCTGCATTTAGTTGTCATTTTGTTGTTTTCAGCTCTGTGAACTCTGCTTTTTATGGAGTTTTTTTACTAAATGTAGATCAACTTTGCTGTGATTGGCTTTTGTGTATCAACATATCATCAGCATGTGTACAAAGAATAACAAAACAAAGTTAAACAAACTTTAGCAAATCTGTCATGACTCTTCAGTTGTGAAATTGTGATGTAAAAAGTAATATTTAATGTGCATAAAGTCCAGTGACGTACCTTGAATGATTTTGAAAGTGCACTTCCGCAAGTTTCCCAGGTTAAAGGATAGAGTACATACTACACATGTATCCTTTAGGGTACATCTTAAAGAACCAGTTTTGTACTTTTTAGATACTCCAGTTAAGGATCTATTTTCCTGAGAGTGAACTCACTTTAGTCATCTTGACTTTCACTTTTGATCATGCATTGGCCAAACACTAATATCTGCTCACTGGAAAACCACTTTTTTTATTACAAGTTTGCAAAGATATCCGTCTCTGAGACAGAAACATTAAGCTCACTGTGTCAGAATACTTTGATTTGACTATGGGACTTCCACATGCGTTCTCATTCTGCCTCCAGGATCATCGAGAAGCGTCAAGAGAATGGCGAGACTATCGAGCTGTCAGCAGAGGGAAGGCCGGAGATGGTGGAGGAGAAGGAGCTGCCCATCGTGGACTGTACATGCTTCGGAATGCCACGCCGCTACATTATCGCCATTCTCTCTGGTCTCGGTTTTTGCATCTCCTTCGGCATCCGCTGCAATCTCGGCGTGGCCATCGTCAGCATGGTCAATGACCACACTGTTTATTATGGAAAGAAACCCGTCATAATGGTGAGCGTCCTTATAGGAATCAGATTCTAAACCAGCATCAAGGGTTACACCAATGTCCTTAACAATAGCTTCTGGTTTCACCGAATAATTATTAAGCTCTAGGTTGAAATCAACACCACTTGTTGTGGACAGACTTAGTGTGGGCAGACTTAGCAATGCTTCTGTTTCATCAGAATTCAGGGGATGTTTTCTGTTCATCCAAACTTGTAACACAGCTGACACAGTTTTCTCGTTTGCATAGCTGTGCTGCTGAATCAGGCCCAAATGATAAACATAATCGTGTATCATTAGCTTAGAAAGGATTGGAAATACCTGCATACTTAAATTCTTGCATGCTTATATACATGCAACCTACACATATGTAATGTTATACTAGCATACTAGCAAACTAGCATATTCACATACTTGCATACTTACGTACTTGTACACCTACATGCTTACATACTAGCATATCTATATACATACTTACATACTAGGATACACAAAGTGACCTGCCAAGCTACTTACATGCATAAATTAATTCATGCTTCTATAGTTGCATATTTACGTACTAGAATACTTAAATACTTGCATACTAGCATACATACACACTTGCATACTAGCATAATTACATACTTGCATTCTAGCATGTTTACATGCACACTTGTATAGTTGGATACTAGTATATTTACATGCTAACATATCTAAAGCGACTAACCAAACTGTTTACATAGTTAAATCCCTACATACTTGCACACTTGGGTGCTTGCATGCTTACATAATTGAATATTTAATTATATGTATATTAGTATAAGTACATGCTATTGTACTAGCACACTAGAATGCATTCATACTTTCAAACTTACACACTTAGTTACATGCATAGTTACATGCTTGCATAATAGAATAATTTCATACATAACTAAAGCGTTTATTAAACTACTTACATAGTTAAGTACTTACACACTTGCATACTTAGATTCTTACTTACTAGTATACTACTATTCTTGCATAATTACTTGCTAGCATTCTAGCAAACTTATATAATTGCATAATATCATACTTTCATACTTACATACCAGCATACTAACATACTTGCATTCTTGCATACTTGTATACCTAAAGTATAGATCTACCAGGATATTTGCATATTGGCTTAAATTCATACTTCACACTTGCATACTTGAATACATCCATGCTGCCACACTTAAATACCTAAAGAGACTTGCCAAGCTTCTTAAATACCTAAATATTACATGCTAGCATAAGTACTTACTAGAATACTTGAATAGTTGCATATTAGCATAGTTACATGCTAGCATACTAGCACACTAGCATACATTCATACTTTCATGCTTATGCACTAGCATCTTAGCATACTTGCATACTGGAATGATTACATACATACCTAAAGTAATCACCAAACTACTCACATAGTCAAATACATACATGTTTGCATATGTACTTAGTAGTAAACTATTATACTTGCATACTTATGTGCTAGCATTCTAGCAAACATACTGTATATTCTTGCAAACTAGCATACTTACATAATAAGTTTATGAGCCACCAGGCATACAGCGCTCAGAGGTGTAGTGTTGCATTATGTCTCTATGCATGGCTGCTTCATTGTGTGTCTCTGTGAGAGAATGTTTCCAGTCCTGTGGTGCATGGTGAATGGGAGCCCAGCCATAGACAGCACATGGCACCACTGAGACTCAAGCCGAACCACAGAGCACACTTCTGTTTGCTGCAGTGTTGAGTACTCAGGACTGGCAGTGCCTCAGGCACTGGTTAAAAGTGATAAACTACACGTACTGCTGCTGTTGCTTTTTAAAGAAGATGAGTCAATAAACAAGGTTTGGGAAACATTGCTTTACTGCTTGCGTATTTATACCAAAATCAGATTTGTAGTCCAGTGTTTATTGTGGTGAGATCTTCTTAGGGGTCAAGAAGACATAGCACTGTTGGTTCTTGGTTCCCCAGCTTAGCCTTTCTGTCCTGGGGAACAAGTGGAGAAGTTGGCCTGGACCCCATACACATAACAACACAAAACACTTGTGCCCAAAAGCTACTATTTCATGTTTTCCCCACATAGTAACAGGAGCTGTAAAATATTGGCATGGTTTGAATAGGCTAACTAGACACAAGCATGAACTCCAAGAATTCTGCTTGCACAGCTGACAAAGGATTTTGTTCGAAACCTTATGTTTCACTAGAAACTTTGTGTACTATAATGAAATTTGACCACCTCTACCACTATGTACTAGAGATATAACAATGTATCATAAAACGATGATCGAGATCCAAAAATTTGTCAATGTGCATTATGGGAACATGTGATTCACATTGTGGGAATCAGCATTCTATTAATAATATATTTAATGCAGTTATACTATTTGAACAGCAGAGGTCCCAATCTGTGCAACCCATAGAATTAAAATATATAGACAACTGATAGCTCTGGATCACAGCAACCGATAAGCATTATAGGGTCTATGGTTACATGTAATAACCATGTTATAACAGTTAAAAAGAGCTCTTCAGTAGCTTTCAAATGATAACAGCCCCATGCCGCTGTGAACTACAGTGCCTGAGAAAGAGGTTGCGGAACCCGACATTTTAGCCGACTTTGGAGCTCTATTTCCAGTTAAAATGACGCCTCGGGCACTGCTATGGAGCTTCTTATGTTTGAATCGATCATTTTCTCCAAGTCAGAGGCTTTGTGTATTCAATCAAATTTTGAGAGTATTTATTTATTTATTTATTTGTTTGTTTGTTTGTTTATTTTTAAGATATGGTATTGTACATGTTGTTTGCAATATTAAGCCTCTGGATTTTGGATTTTGGATTTTATGTTTTTACAGGCAAAAATGCACACTGTCTTTTCAGTCAAATTTTGTTCAAAATATTCAGAATATTTTAAATCTAATGACCGATGTGTATTGTTACATCCCTCCTAGGTACATATAGATATACGTATGTCCTTAAAACCACATATAAATGTCCTGTAGTAAATGCATCTACAATTATTACTTTTATTGCATGGATTTCTTGGATATTTCTTCTGAATGAGCCTTTGTGCCATGCCTCTGACCTTGAAACAAGTTTTGGAATGACATTTTAGTATATAACAGCTTACAGTGCAGTTATATAATACAACACCCCACTGCATGATTGGATTTCAAAGTAATATTACACCATATGAGCTGGGAGAACTTTTGCACCACATGCATTTGAATGGATTTAAATCTCAATTCAATTCAATCCAATTCATTTTTATTTGTATAGCGCTTTTTTTTTTTTTTACAAAGATCATTGTCTCAAAGCAGCATCTCCATAACAATTTCACATGTGATCAATGAGTAATATGTGACCATGTGTAAAAAATAAATTAATTAATTAATTAATAAACAAACAAATAAATAAATAAAATAAAAAATACAAAAAATGTGATGGTACATTTCAAAATTGCACATTTTTAATAAATGAATGAAATAAATGTATCCTTTGTAATAATATTGTAATCATTGTTTAATAAATAATCATATGTAATAATGTATAATGTAATAAATGCTTTTGTATTAATCACATGTGACAATAAATGAGGGGGGAATCACTTAGTTAAAGAAATGAATCGTGAGGAAGATATCACATGGTAATAAATGAATCATGTGAAAGAAATTACATCTGAAAAGAAATAAATCATGGGAAAACATCACGTGTGAAAATAAATGAATTATGTGAAAAAATCACAAACACTACATATGAGTCCTACATGAAAAAGGTGTGAAACATAATATGCCAAGTGTTGAAATATCACATAAAACATGAAAAATATCACATGTGAAGGCCACATGACTCTTCTGAAAGGGAATAAAAGCATTAATCTAGCCTGAATTTAGGGAAATCCTATTTTGTTTGTATAAAATATTTTATGTTGCGTGTAAGGATTGACATCCTAGTGCCTGAATGAAACATTATTAACAACACATTTCTCTGTCTCTCCCTCTCTCTCTCTCTACCTCTCTCTCTCTGTCTCTCTCACCGTCTGTCTCTCTCACCGTCTGTCTCTCTCTCTCTGTCTGTCTCTCTCACCGTCTGTCTCTCTCTTTCTGTCTGTCTCTCTCACCGTCTGTCTCTCTCTCTCTGTCTCTCTCGCTCTGTCTATCTCTCTCACCGTCTGTCTCTCTCTCTCTGTCTGTCTCTCTCACCGTCTGTCTCTCTCTCTCTCTGTCTATCTCTCTCTAGGCTGCTCAGTTCACATGGGACCCAGAGACAGTGGGGATGATCCATGGTTCATTTTTCTGGGGTTACATTGTTACGCAGATCCCCGGAGGATTCATCTGTCAGAAGTTTGCTGCCAACAGGTGATTTTCCCCAAGTGACACTTTTTTTTTTTTTTTAACTCACTGCTTAGAAACAGCAGATGTATGTTTCATTTTCAGGTGTTGCAGCATATGCATGTGTTCTGAGGTATGCATGTTTCTTATTTCTGCAGAGTGTTTGGCTTTGCGATCGTGGCCACGTCCACTCTGAACATGCTGATCCCGGCTGCAGCGCGGATCCACTATGGATGTGTCATCATGGTCAGGATATGCCAGGGTCTTGTGGAGGTACGCCATCTGGGTTTGTTTCTCAGTGCATTAGTAAAGTCCAGCTCAGAAATCTAGAGTTTACCACCATTCCAAAGCTACAAACACAAAATATGCCTTATTTGTTAACAAAATAGAGAGTTTTTCCCTTGTATATGATGTTACATATTGAGCACTACTCAAAATACTTTAAAGACAACCTGAAATCTAACCTGACCTTTTTATATGTTGTTGTAATGTGTTTCCAATCAATGTGTTCCCAAACTGTGCACAATATATTAGTATCAAACACTCTTGTATCAAACAATTCTTGTTTTTCTGTACTGCTTTCTGGCCTTCGCTCACATCACCAGGTACATATGGGCAGGAAATAATGTTATATAATATGTAAGGAATAAAACGCTTGGAGGCATGCTATTATAGGAAAATAATCAACAACAGGGTGGTGTGATGCTGTCTGACTCGAAGCGGAGATACTGTTACCACCCGGAAGTTGATTATTTTCCTATAACAGCATGTTATAAAGTGTTTTTTTTACTCATTTATACCACAGCAATTTGCCAGCAAATATTTGTTTATTAACACATTGAGCAGTTTATAGTTATATAGTTATGTTTAATGTTATTATGATATTGAGAAAATGCAGAGAGCAAAGTCCTCTGTCCTGAAGACTTTCCAGTGTCGGAAAACTTGACACTGGAGACTCCTTCCAGTCACCATAGCAACAATTATACGTTATTCCTCATTAAATAACACATTTTTCATCTGTTTATTATTAGTCTTAGATTCTGTAAAGCGTTCACCTTGTAGGCCGAGTGTAGGCTGTTACTATAGAAACGATAATGCATCAGAACGAAAGCGTTAATATAAACCTGTGATTTGCCTTGCACCAATCAGAATTGAGAAATCAACATCACTGTGGTATTAAATAAATAAATAAACAGTCATGTTTCATCTCCCCTCCCCCCACACCCAGTAATCACTTCTGCTGAGGATTGCCCCACATGGATATCTTATAGTTTGCTGTGAGGTTGCTATGGATACCCTAAAGATGATGGACGTTCTCACTTGGCCAGTCTAACGATTGCACTTGCTAAAAACTCTGCTCAAGTCTCATTATACAGTGGATAATTCACCTGGATATTATAGACTTAAATCTAAAACTCTATTGAAACCAACAAAGACCCTGACGCTTGTACTGTAGATCTTTTCGACATATAGTATACAGCTGTAGAAGAGTAATGATTTCTATTCTCACCACCCGGTGTCACCCAGATGAAGCTGGGTTCCCTTTACAGTGTGGTTCCACTCAAGGTTTCTTTCTCATGTTGTCTCAGGGAGTTTTTCCTCGCCACTGTCACCTCTGGCTTGCTCATTAGAGATAAATCTAAATCTATATCCAGATTTCTGTAAAGCTGCTTTGAGACAATGCACATTGCTAAAAGTACTATGTAAATAAAATTGAATTGAATTGAATTGAATTCATGATTTAACAAAAAAACAGTGAGCCTGTTTTACTCTGTTTGATGTTGAGTTTAAATTTCAGCTTGCATCAGTTCTTCTTTTTGCTCCTTCCACAGGGTGTGTCATATCCTGCATGCCACGGGATCTGGGCCAAATGGGCTCCACCTCTCGAGAGAAGCCGATTGGCCACGACAGCATTCTGTGGTGAGACTGGCAGCACATAGATGATCATTTTCAGACATGTACTGAAAATCAATTATTTGCCTCTAATTACATTACAGTTTTTTTTGAATCCTTCACTCACTCGTTGAAATTTTGTAGAATTAAAATTAGCCCAAACATTTATGTGTGCTTGGAAACAGACATTTTTTTTAACAACCTATAATTAAGTCTTATTTTTTCCATTACCAGTCTATTGCATATAGGCTTGTATATGATTGACATTGTGGTTATATGCAATAAAAAGCTTTATTTTGTATCTGAATCAGGGTCTTATGCAGGGGCTGTAGTGGCGATGCCCCTGGCTGGTGTCTTAGTACAGTATAGTGGATGGTCATCTGTTTTTTATGTGTATGGTAAGTAACAACCACACACACAAACATACACACAAATGCAGAATTTTTTTTACCCTTACTCTCACTAACTACACATCTCCTAGGCAAACCTTTATACTTAATCAAGCCATGCGGAGATATACATATAGCTGCATAATATAACACAGATATATGCTTCAGTGAACTAATGTAATGTTTACAGTCTACTGATTAGCTAGGTAAGATAACCAGCTACTGTAGTCTGGACCCACTTATGGTTTCTGAGAATTAAAAGGGTAGCAGATGTTGTGTTTGTCTTTAATTAATATCGATCACAATTTCCTGTTTCCTCTTATTTCCTGCTCTTCCCTGTCTCTTCATTTGTCCTATTTCTCTCTCAGGTAGCGTCGGGATAGTGTGGTATCTCTTCTGGATCTTGGTGTCATATGAGAGTCCAGCTGCTCATCCTACAATCACTCCAGAGGAGAGGAAATACATCGAGGATGCCATTGGAGAGACGGCAGGGTTGGTCAACCCCCTTCAGGTGCGTTCCGTCAGTCAGAACGGCCACAGTGGTCTACATTATTAATGTAATTATTTTGTGACCACAAAAGAGAGCTCGTGAAACCTAACTCATGGCTTCAGTATATTAATTTGTGGCCACACCTCCATTTCACAACAATTACCACCATTTCACCTCAGCAGCTTCATACTTATTCACTGCGGGGCTTCAGAATCACTTACTGGTTTGCTAAACACCTAAGCCTACACTAACATACCTAAAATGGCAGCACCAACACATATTTTTTCCCACTTTAAGCCCTGCATCAACTCATCTCCCTCCCAACTCTCTTCTTTTATTTGGCTGCATTTATTTGCTTGTACCATGCAGTGTGCGTGTCAGCGAGAGTGACTTCGGCTTTTGTGCTCTCTGCAGAAATTCAAAGCACCTTGGCGCCATTTCTTCACCTCCATGCCGGTATATGCCATCATCGTGGCCAACTTCTGCAGAAGCTGGACCTTCTACCTGCTCCTCATCAGCCAGCCTGCATACTTCGAGGAGGTTTTTGGTTTCGAGATCAGCAAGGTGAAACACAAACTTGCATCCACACGCCTACACAGAACAAAATAGCAAAATACAACAAAATACCAAATGTGTAGGCAGTGTTAAGCGTGCATTTGTACATAACCGCCTCCTCAACATGTGTGCACACACAGATTGTAGCTGAAATGGAGAACTTCTGAGTCATAGGCATGTTTGGGTTTAAATCTCAGTTTTCTGTGAGGAGACATTTAGATATCTAGCATTTTTAAACGGCCACTGACAGAATTAGTGAAACAGAATGTAAAAATAATGTAGAATTGTGCTAATCTTCTCTGTCTTCTCAGGTGGGGCTGGTGTCTGCCCTCCCTCACCTGGTGATGACTATCATAGTGCCGCTGGGGGGGCAGCTGGCCGACTACCTGAGATCCCACAACATAATGAGCACCACTAATGTCCGCAAGCTCATGAACTGCGGAGGTGAGAGAGACAACGAGAGAGAAAGTCAGAGAGAACGAGAGAGAGAGAGCGTGAGAGAGAGAGAGAGAGATAGTATGTGTGTTTATATCTGTGTGTGAGAGAGAGTGTGTGTCTGAATTTTTAGTCTGGTTTAGCAGCTGGGATTAGAATCATATGCATATAGGCATAATTTCATAGCGCAGTGGACAGGTACACTGTGGCCATAACCTATAAAAAAAACACACTCTTACTCTCAGTATTCAGCAATTTGTTGTCACTTGGATTTACATTAAGTATTATAAATTGAGCACTTAGAACCCCTGAGCCCTGAAGGTATTGACAGCTATTTATAAGAAGGAGACTGACTAAATAATCACCAAATTAAGAGAAAGAGTTTAAGTCAACCAACAATTTACTGCTATAATCATAAAGACTGTCCTGTGCTTATCCCAGGACCCTTATTCACAATCTACTCTTACTAAACATCTTTTCAACACACCTAGTACTCTTTGACTTTACAGTTGCTGCAGTGTAATGAATGTATCATGTTTTTTTTTCTTGTTATTGTCACCTCAGCTACTAGTTAGCCCTAAATTGTTTCCCCAATATCACAGGAACTACATCTTGAGAAGCAGCAGTACTCCAAATACAATTGTTAGCTGGTGGGATGGATGTGCAATGGTGACACACTGGCTATAATACAAACAACAAACATACATACAAGACACTTTCCAAAACCCATTTTTATTTCATACCATTCAGTTTCATTCTAAAGCAGAATAAAAGCAATATGGCCTGAGATACTATGACCATGGAGATCATCATGCTTTTAAATGGACTTGCCTAATTAATAGTGCTGTCGGATTCTCATTTCTGAGAATTCTCATTTCTTCTTCTGCTTCTTTCGGCTTTTCCCTTCAGGGGTCGCCACAGCGAATCATCGCTCTCCACCTATCCCTATCTTCTGCATCCTCA
>JAKKZN010000013.1:5184920-5202893 GCA_033441825.1 Pangasius elongatus | reverse complement strand
CGTCACTCCCAAAGAGAACCTCAACATCTTCAGCTCTGCTACCTCTAGCTCTGACTCCTGTCTCTTCCTCAGTGACATTGTCTCTAAACCATACAGCATGGCCGGTCTCACCATTGTCTTGTACACCTTCCCCTTGACTCTCGCTGAAATTCTCATTTCTGTGGATTAAATTTCTGCAAAGCAAATCACAGGTTTATATTAATGTGCTCATTCTAATACAGTATTGTTTCTATAGTAACAACAAGACTTGTACAGCAGACGCTCTACATCAACAGATTGTAAAAACGTGTCATTGTCGATATGTGAAATGTTCAGCGAGGAAACTTATTTAGCCTTTGTGGAAGGAGTTTCCAGTGTTAGTGCTTTTTAGCAGTCAGAGGTAAATCTGTAACTGTAGCTTTGCATCAGGCTGCATCACACCACCACTTTGATAATTATTTTCCAATAACATCAAACCCTGTCATGTTTCATTCCTTACTTAGAACTTATCGTAATGTGATATTGGTGTGGTCCAGCATGTTGATGCAGTGTGTTTTGCAGGATTCGGAATGGAGGCCACGCTGCTGTTAGTGGTGGGGTTCTCTCACACTAAAGGAGTGGCCATATCATTCCTCGTCCTGGCTGTTGGCTTCAGTGGGTTTGCTATCTCAGGTTAGGAAGTGTTATTTAAATTATATTACATATATTACGCACAAAACACAACGCCCCACATAATAAACAGGCAAGTCACAGAAGAAACATCTTTCTCTCCCTCTCTTTCTCTTTCTCTTTCTCTGGCAGGCTTTAATGTGAATCATTTGGACATAGCACCACGTTATGCCAGCATCCTCATGGGTATTTCTAATGGAGTGGGCACCTTATCGGGCATGGTGTGCCCTCTTATAGTGGGAGCCATGACCAAGCATAAGGTATATGCTAATAATAAAATGCTCTTGTTACACACACACACACACATCTCTGCATTCATGCTCTGTTGCCTGGTCTTGTGAAGCATTTGGAAATACTTAAGGTTCTTATAACATGCAGTATATACTTATATACAGGTTCATAGAAGTTGAATCTATAGAATAAGTTCATAAAAATTGCACAGTCATCGTAAATAAGCCGCTGTCTGTCATAGCTACCATCAATTTCTCATTGATACGATCAACATATACTGTACAACTGCATAAATATTTTAATATCTGTATTACTGTATGTTTTTTTTCACAGACACGTGAAGAGTGGCAGTATGTCTTCCTCATCGCATCATTAGTGCATTATGGGGGTGTAGTCTTTTATGGTATGCCTCTTTTTTTGTAATTAATGTTAATGCATCATGTCAGACAAATCTGAACACTCCTCGAAACGACATAGATGCAACATACAAACTACATATTTCAAAAGTGTGAAAAAAAAGTCCTGAGTGGCGCAGCAGAGAAGTGTTCACCCATTCGTCTGGAGATAGCGAGTTTAAATCCCAATGATACGACAGCCATCCATGGCCAGGAGCCAAGCAAAATTTGTTGTGGGATGAAATGTCACTGTCAATCACAATGACACTAGCCAATCATGGGTTTCTGTGAGCTCATGCATGCAGAAGAGGGCAGATAGTGCTTTCCTCTGAGTGTGTTATGCTGCCCTGTGACGCAGCATGAGCAGTCATTTGAGAAGCTGCTGTTGGCTGGTTTCACGTGTCTCAGAGGAATCACAGCCTTCATCCTTGCCGGCTGGTAGGATAGGGAGAGCTGAAAGAAAAAGAAATAAAAGAAAGTAAAAAAAAAGACTTTATAAATCGTCATAGGCAGCATTGATGTCGAACCATGTATTTTTGTTGTTGTATGAAGTGTGTTACATTCTAAAGCAAGTCTCAAATAACTGCACATGGAGTGAACGCAGCAAACAGCGAGGATAAAGGATGAGCTGTGATCTGACCATTCATAGAATATTTAGAAAATGGAAATATTCTGAGAACTGTCCCAGAATTTGTGCAAAAATGTTCCAGCTGTACCTAAAGAACAAAAAATACAGCTACGTGTAGGAGTAAGGTGAGACTAGGCCTGAATAATTACTTTATATTCTGAAAAGCTGTCAGTAAAGGAAACAACCACCTTTAGATTAATGCCTATTTAATTTTATAATTCATTTATATTTCCAAATGACTTTACTCCTCTTTTCTCAGGGATATTTGCATCAGGAGAGAAGCAGCCATGGGCCGACGCTGAGAACACCAGCGAGGAGAAATGTGGCATCCTGGATGAAGATGAGCTGGCCAATGAGACTGAAGAGCTTTACAGAACGGGCGGACAGTATGGTGCCATTAACCAGCCAAACACCGCTGGCTCAAACAGGAGTGGAGGTGGGGGAGGAGCTGGATGGGTCTCAGACTGGGACAAATCAGAAGAATATGTACAACCAGTCGGGAGAAATAGTTATCTTTATGGAGGAGAGGGGGAGAGGGAGCTTACATAGTGGGAGTGGTCCAAATTTCCAGTCCCGGAGAGTTGGAGTCTAGCACAATTTCCCTGCTCATAGACACAGAGTGATGTATAGTTGGAACCTCAATACCAAGCCCCACGCTGGACAAAGCTTTTGCTTAGCTAGACAGGGACACCAATAGGAATTTTGAGTCTCCATACAGGTTAATGCACTAGTCTTCTCCTTGTTCTCCTAGACAATTTTAGTTGTCCAGGTTGCCCTTGGGCCTTCTTCTGCACTCTTAATAAGAGGGTTTCTGGATAGTTCTTCATTCCTAGACCCTTTATTAGTCCCCCAAAGGGACAAATCAAGGAACCCATTTTTGTCTCTAGCCAGTCCTCTTGAAATCAAGCCCATTTCCTTGTAGGTGGTTGTATGAGTATGGAGAAAGTATGCAAATGATTTACTGGCCTTTTGGTTAATGTTAGCTGGCTAATATTAGATAAGTAACCAGCTGACTAAAGTGTTGGTGAGGTAACTAACCATAAATGTAGGTGAAAGTTTGTTAGTGAAAGTAAATTGTGTGAATTCAGAACGTAATTATATTCCAAATTCACTTTTTCAGTGTGTGTAGTTGGATTTGCGCCCATGTTCTTTGGCTATGTATTGGAGCCATAGAGCTTGTTATTCCTGAAATTTCCGCCAACACAACACAGATCACAGCCAAGTTGACAGTATTTATAGGCCTACGTGTTTTTGAGTTAATGAGACGTGAATAAAACCCATCATTTCAAGTGACCAGTTAAAACAGCTAAGAACTCAATAATAATGCTGCATTTGCGGTGAAGTTGCAACTTGTAATTCCCTACCTACAACCTGTAAAAGCCACTGAAAATGCCCAATCAACTTGAAATTTCAACTCATCAACTTAGGGTAGTCCTTCCAACTACCAGGTCCTTTCTTGTTTAAGGCGTGACATTAAATCAACATGGCCGCTCACACTGTGAACAGTGTAAAGTCCCTCTTTTCTACTTTTAATTAGTTTATTGCAGTACAGTACTTGTGTAAATCTATAACATTGACCATAATAACCCCTGTTTTGAGAAGGTAATGCCCAACATTAGACTTATCTAATATTAGCCAACTAGCCAGCTTGTTGCCAGTGCTACTCAATATCGTTTGCTGGCTAGCTTGTTGCTAATGCTACTTGCTATTGCCTGCTGTTGTTGCTGTGCTGTAATTTCAGTTTCTAATGGTGCATGAAAGTATGAAGTTTACTATACTAGAAAAGTACCAATAGCCACGTAGGCCTGTAACTGTAAACGTATGGTTAAGTAGCTTTTTATGAGCTTTATGTGCTCTGAAATAGCAAACAAACTCTTTCGTATAAGTGTCAATGTATTTTTTTTTTCATTTCGCACATTGAATATCTTGAGGTGGGAAAAATGACGTTATTACAACTAGAAAATTACTACTTACAGGGAACCATGAGCACAGAATAAACATAATTTGGATAATTGTTGGGTGGGATTTCCACCACTGTAATAATTTTTTTAAAAATCACAGACTCCCTGGATATGCTCCACAGCCTCTTGGGGTCTCTGGATGATACTTTTGGAACCACTTGTAGATCTTGACGTCCGAAAACTACTGGTGAAAATGTTTATTTCATGCTAATTAAACGTCTTTGGGCTCACTAGGATGGTTGAGTTTGGTTGGCTAATCAAAGGCTTTGTCCATCCAAGCTCGGGTTTCTGCAGTCCAGCCTCAGATAATCAGCCTGTGGGGCTGCAGCTAAACACTACTGCCTAAACCTGGAATTATATTCGATTAAATCAGGTGTCTTTGAGCAGGGAAAACTGGATTTCTGATGGATTTCAGCTCTCCATGGCTGCACGTGAAAACCCATGAGTTAACCTGGTAAAGCAAATACAAGAGAGAATTCATATGAAAGTGAAAGATATAATGAAGTACTGAACACAGTGACGTCTTTCTTGTGAAACAAACTCACATTTAACATAGTGGATGGGAAGTAAGAGGGGGACACTACAATGAGTAAATGAATAAGTATGTAATGAGTAATGAGTAAATGAATATGCTGTTAGGAAAAAGGGTTCTTTAAGGGTTCATTGGATAATTGGGTACGACTTGGTACTGCCTGTTCTAGGGTTCTACACTGAACCCCTTAAGGGTTCCCCTGAAGTAGTGTAGGTTTTTAATGATGTTTATTGTACGTGATACTGGAAAGTGTGTCAGGCTGAAAGACACTGATGTGTGTGAATTTGCGCTTGTGTGTGTGTGCATGTGTCAGTGTGGGTTTTGACGGTGCTGTGTTCTAACTCCAGTATTTTAGGCTTTCTGCCAAAATCACTGTAATGCACTTAATATGAGGATAAATACCAGATGTGTACCTTTGGTGTATGTGTGTATGTTTGGGAATGTGTGTGTGTGTGTGTGTGTGTGTGTGTGTGTGTGTGTGTGTGTGTGTGCGCGCACTTTGTTTTTTTTTCTGTGCACAATTCCTTGTGTTTGTCCATGGTTCCATGGTCAGCACACAGATCACCCTCTCTGCCTCATGTCATAAACATATATTTCCCTATTAAACATCGAATATCGGATTCCACAGCAGTACATGATGATATAAGTGACATTATTCATATGTGTGTGTGCTTATTTGCTGCCCTCCAGAATTATTGGCACCCTTCATAAAAGTGAGCACAAATGATAGTTTTAAAAAATTGCACACAACTTTATTTTTGATTTAATAGAATATTAAATGATTTTTAATCATCTTTAGCAGTTATTATTAGTAATAATATTGTTGTAAGAATATAGGTGGGAAAAAAATTATTGACACCCCAAATGAATATTTTAAATAAATGCAAACAAATTTTATTTATTTATTTATTTATTTATTTATTTATCAATAAATCAATCAATCAGTCATTTTAACACACAGTTCCTGTATGTTTGAGCTCAAAATATCACTTATTGCATGTGTTATTCTTGACATATATATTTTCATAATTTTCATGAAGGGTGTCAATAATTGTAGTGGGCACTGTATGTATATGTGTGTGTGTGTGTGTGTGTGTGTGTGTGTGTGTGTGTGTGTGTGTGTGTGTGTGTGTGTGTGTGTGTGTTTCAGTTGAAGCAGACATTCCAGTCAGAGAACAGAAATTATGCGTAGAAGTAATGATGGACACGATTCTGACTTTGTCTTTTAAAATGTGATGGTTCTACTTTTTGTTGATTTTTTGAGTTCCTCTCTTCATCATTGTTTTCCCATAATGCTGTGTGAAGAATGAATAAAGTGTTAGATAATGTTGATTTTTTTTTTTTTTTTTGGAAAACAAACATAAATGAACAGACGTGAATAAAATCTACATGTGAAATTTCCCTATGTACAATAAAACTGATGAATCAGTCACAGATTATTTGTATTATTCCTACTGTGAGTTGGATTTGATTATTTATTGGCTGTTAATTAAAGTAATTACAGGTAAGAATAATATTAATCGTATCCTAACATAATAGTGCTGATAAATGCATCAGTACTTAATATCTTCCATCTGATGGTATTTACACTTCACTGACTTATCTTCCTCCTTCGTACTTCTCACTTCTCTTTTCCATCTCTCATTCTGTCTGTCTCTCTGTCTCTCTGTCTATCTCTTTCTCTCTCTCTGCCTCTCTCTCTCTCTCTCTCTCTCTCTGTCCCACTGAGGGCATCTGGTCCGCTCTAATCTTTGCCTAAAATCACCAAGCTAATCCCTCTATCCATCTGTCATGGGGATGGGAGTTAGGAAAAGTACTAGTCATCTATATTGGCCTGTTGTGTTGCTGCTGACATCTTCTGGTAAAAGACTGTAAATATCTAGGCGGCTAATCAGGGCTAATTCGATGTTCAGGAGCAAGCAGGGATCACAGTTATTGTGTTTACATGAAAGCAGAAAGACGAGATACAGGCAGGAAACATACACTATTAAAACCTATTTATTTAATACTACATCCAGTTTACATACGCAGGCAGCAGTGAGTCATTTTACGCAGTGAGTCATGACACCCAGTAATAAAATAAATAATACTGTGTATTAATGATGAAACTGTGCTAATTATTACTCTGAATGAAAAATTGTTCATTCACCCAAGACACAAAAAAACAGGATTTTATTTATTTATTTATTTATTTTACTTTTTTTTTTTTTCAATTGTGTTCAGTTTTTCTGAATTTGGTATTTTTTAATTTATAATTAATTAATAGCTATCAGGGCATATTCATTTATTCATCTTCGATAACTGCTTTATCCCGATCACTCATTCACACCTAGCATGTGTGCAATTTCAAGTGGAAGGAAACCAGAGATCCCAGAGAAAACCCACACAGAGCCGGGAAGAACATATGAAACATCACACAGACTAGAACCCGAGCTCAAGGATTCAATCTGCGAGCCTGAAGCTGTGAAATGGCCCTATATGACACATGGTAACTTGGGGGCATGCTTTTTCAGGAAAATAATCAAAGACAGGACCATGTGATGAGGCCCAACTCAAAGTGGAGGGCTGTTACCACCGTGAAGTTTGAAGATTCTCACTGATAAAGCCAGAGTTCTTAATGCTAAGCCTACTTTTACGCATTTTGTTTTGATATAAAGCCTCTGTACGCATCTATAGAATGTGACTAACAAAGCTCATAAAATACATTACATACTAATATTCCTAATAAGAGAGTTCAAGCACTATTTCATAAATATGTTTGTAGAATGTCCCTTTGACCCACAAGCGTTGGTTGTGCTAGGACTTTTATGTTATCAATTTAAAAAAAAAAAAAAAAACAGTTAGACTTCCTCTGAAAAACGAACCATCTTTAGTGTTTTACGATAACATACACTTTCTTTGAAATAATTGTGTAGTAAATAGATTTTTTTTTACTTCATACTTTCATAGAGTCTCATGATTAAACTTGATTGACCTTGGCTATTTATTTAAACAGAAAAACCATTCAAATACTCATAAATGCTGTGAATTGTTGTATATTAGTTTTGTTGCTTGTTTATTTAAATATATCATTTTTTTTTACAATGTTGAATTGCTTAGTTTGTGGTGGAGTCATGGTTGGAGCTCAGAAGCTTGCTTTCTCTGTCTGCTTTCAGCACTATTACCCCTGAGAGTCTAAACGCCACGCCCTTAAATTTTACTTGCTGAAAGAATAACCGTGATCTCAGGAAGCATGGCTGTTTAACCGCAGTCTTAAACGGACCTGTAGCTTAGTTTGTTTTTGGGAATACAGGGATGAAGTTATAAATATTTCCAAGGCAAAATATTTTATTTATATTATCATGGTCAGTCATTATATTTATAATATTGACTGACTTGTTTGTGTTTGTGATTTGTGATTAGCTTGCGTTTAATTGAAAGTAAAGTCTGATTAACAAATGGGAGGTTTTTGGGTTTGATGACTTCACTGACAGTCAGAACTTTCTCATATGATGTCATAACAGATCATATTAATTCTCTGCTTTCCTTTATGAAAATTTCTTGGCACTAATTTTTTCTGAGGTCTTTCTCGATCTGATTCACCAAGCAGCTATATGAACACTTTCTGAATCCCACATTAATTCCTACTTCCCTCTATATAGAGGACCTACTCTTACATCATATACAGTATACATTATAGTGCACTATACGTCCAATAGGAAGCCATTTCTAATTTAGCTGTATGATCTCTCTGACTCTTAGGTAGTGTGTATATAGAAATTAGGAATGCGAGATACAACGTATTTATCTTTATTGATCCAATAGAAAGTAAATACCAAGGCCAAAGTCATCCATTTGTCAGATTTTGCCTCATTATTGTTGTAAATGCCAAAAATGGTTCTTTTTCTTTCCTGCCATAGCAGAGCACAATTTCACACACACCCACTCATAATTGCCGCGTGTGAAAGTGTGTGTGTGTGTGTGTGCGTGTGTGTGTGTGTGTGTGTGTATGAGTGACTGCACTGGTTTTTCAGCATGGTTGTGTGAGCGTTACTTACATCATTTCTTTTTTCATCTATCTATCTATCTATCTATCTATCTATCTATCTATCTATCTATCTATCTATCTATCTATCTAAATAAATAAATAAATAACTAAATATATGATATTATTCATTTTTGTTTAATATCAATATATTAATATATTTCTTTTCATAAAAAGAAATGCCAGGTTCAGAAGTGCTGATAGTTCAGAAGTGCTGATAGTTCAGCGTCGCTCCATCCATCCCTAACAGAGATCAATCTAAACATGACGCATTGTGTATTTAACCAATACAGCTAGACAGATTCTATGACTGTTAAGTAGTATGTATACAGAAATCAATCTGTGATTAGTTTTTTAGTTCAGTGTGAATTATGTTTTCTCTTTCTAACCATGTCACCTGTTTTTTTTTTTTGTTTTTTTTGCCCCCAGGATGACTGAGTACAAGCTGGTGGTGGTAGGAGCAGGAGGCGTTGGGAAAAGTGCACTCACTATCCTCATTCAGAACCACTTTGTGGATGAATATGACCCCACCATTGAGGTACAGTTCACTTCACTTTAATAGGAGATATTCAAAACATTGTGTGATTTTTAATGGAGCTTCACTTGTGCACTCTGGGAAGAAGCAGAGGGTGATACAAGTACAGGAATGAGTTTTATAATATATATAATGTAGACTAAACTGCTTGTTAAGATGGAAATCTTGCATGTTTAAGGTATGTTATATGTGCCAAAATGCTTCAGAAATACTTTCAGTCTGATTTGGCCTTTTGTGTTTTTTTCACAACTGTGATGCAGTCATGCGTGTCCATAAGGAGCCAATCAGAGTTTAGAAAAGAAAATATGTGTTTTATAATAGACCTTTTGCGTTTATATTACAGAACAGTAGCAGCAGGGAGATGACTCTGAAGTACACTGACTTTCGACTCCTCACTCTCACTGTGGAGGGCGTAGGGTACAGTCATGAACACTTCAGTAGTCAGGACACTCGCCATGTCCTTTTAACGTAACACTCTAAGCTGATTGGTCTACACTGACGCTAGAATATAAGGAAAGACAAGCCGCTCTTTGATTGGCTAGGCGTTGTTTCCTATTACCTATCAACCAATAGTTGATCAGGTTGTAACAAAAACGGGCTTCTATTGGCTGGCTGTGTTTATAGTCCCGCCCCTCCTCGCCCACAATGAAGTAAGGAGAGTCTTAGCCAAGAAGAGCTAAATGTATGAAGATTTATTTAGGATTTTACTCTCAAATTTCAGAACGAAACCGGAATAAATTATTATTATATTGAAATACGAATAGTTTTTCTTCTCTACACTTGTCACGCACTCTTTTGGAGTGAACAGCAAGTATTTTTTGTTAACGCGAATAGTTTTACCGTCGTTAAAGCGACCGTAATGCGGCTCAGTGGCTAATCCCTGCTTTTCATTTAAACTAATTGGTTTCTACACGTTTGTTTTAAAGAACGCGGGGTTGAAGTTACAAATATTTCCAAGGTAAAAAAAAATATATTATTTATTAATATGCCCAGTCAATACGTTTGTACTATTTGCTTTTTTGTTTTTAAGCTTAAGTTTAGTTGAAATGTTGAAAAAAAAGAAGAGCTAACTACTTAGCCTGATTAGCTAACGGTAGATGAATTACGGGTTTGATGACTTGTAACTTTTGACAGTCATGAATTTCTCATATGATGTCATAACAGATTATTTTAATTCACGTATTTCCTTTTAAAATGTTTTTGTCACTAACTTTTGCCGTGACACTCAAATTCCGAGGTTTCTGTCTTTCTGAAACGCCAAGTAACTAAGAATCCCAATTTACTTCCTGCTCCCTGTATTGGTGCACTACGTAGGGAATTAATTTGCGGTTCTTACGTCATATATAGTGCACTTTTATATCCTATAGGAAGCCATTTTGTATTTAACCAATACAGCTAGACAAATTGTATTCTATGACTGTTAAGTAGTATGTATATAGAAATCAATCTGTGATTAGGTTTTTTTTTTTTTTAGTTCAGTGTGACTTGTGGGTTTTTCTTTCTAAACATGACACTTGTGTTTGTTTTTCTTTTTTTGCCCCCAGGATGACTGAGTACAAGTTGGTGGTGGTAGGAGCAGGAGGCGTTGGGAAAAGTGCACTCACTATCCAGCTCATTCAGAACCACTTTGTGGATGAATATGACCCCACCATTGAGGTACAGTTCACTTCGCTTTAATACAGGATATTGAGTAAATAAAATAACGCATACTAAGCGGGGTTGCCAGAGTGGATCGATTGTTTTGAAACTGCATCTTGTTTTCGAACCCACACAATTCCATGTAAAGGAGCCCGAATGGTGACTTTGCCAAATGGAAGTCCAAATATTAATTAATAAAAGTAGCACAAAATACATCTGGCAGCCCAATGCCATTTTTCAAGGTTAATGTTAACTAAAAGTAACGAATCCACTTGGGCGGGAAACCACCCAGGCTGCCAGCGTCGGTGCTGAGTCATACTGTGTAGCTTTCTGACTGTTACCTTAGACTAGAGACCAAAACGGAAGATGATGTTAGGGTCATATCCAGCACTGGGGTGAATTGTGCCGAATCAATTTGCAGGAAACATTCAAACATGTACTCGTGGTTTCATATTTAAACTAAACTGTAATGTTCGATTAAACCTCACTTGGACTGGAGATAAACATGTTCCCACACAGCTAAATCGACGTTTTTACATTTAAAATGTTGACTTGCCTTGTTTCTCAGTCTCCCATCCAATCTGAGTTCTCAGGGGGAAAAAAAAGCAGTTCATGGCTGACTAAATTAGAAGATTTTCACACTGTAGCGCTAGTATCTGAAAAGCCGACGTTCGTCATCTTGTCCGTGGTGCGATTGTCACGTGAGCCCAGTTCCAACTCCTGCAAAATAGAGGTGGGGTTCCCAAGCTAGGGATTGAGTTGTTTTATTCCTTTATTTTACCAACAAATATTAAGAATATCTTTTTAACTATGAAAATTGTGTGCGCTACTGTTTTGAAATGTTACTGCGAGCTAATTTTGTTAGGTTCTCAGTTGACATGGAGTGAGTCTGGCTCAGTGGAACAACAGAAGTCAGGTGGGAAAAAAAAATCTGCTGAAACACACACTAACTGTGGATTTACAGGCGTGACGGTAAATAACGAGGAGAACCCAATATACGAAGGCGCGGGGTCACAGAACATCTGGGGTCGTTTGCCCAAACAAAAAGTTTGGGAACCCCTGATTTAACCGGTGGTCCTATTTGTTTTATTTATTAGTCTGTTTACTATTGAGTCTGCTGTATATAATATAAACACAGCAATTGCACACAGGAAATTTCTTTCTAGCTAAACCTGACCCTCACCGCTGGACGGAATTGAAAACAGTGATTGTGAGTTTATATGATTTATATGTGCTAGGGTAGCCAAGGCATTAGTGCTTCTGCCTCCAGCACTGAAAAGATAACATGATACCTTTCACCTACACATGCTGTGAGCTAAACAGGCTGATCATGCTGAGCAGAAAGTGGCTAGTATGGTTTATTTTGACTGTTTTTGGCTACTTCCTTTTACCGTAAACCACTGACAATGACGGTGCAATGCAAATGTCTTCTCTTTATACATACAGCTCGGGATTTCCGTAATGTATCGTCTTTCTAGCTCAGTGTACGATTGCATAATAGTGTGAGGGCATAATAGGGCAGTGGATTTGCATGGTGACATTTGCAATTTGCATATATGTCCCATCCATGCTTTTGTTTTTTTTTTGTTTTTTTTAAATATAAATAACAAGGGTAAATGTGTAGAAATACAGTGTATCTAGGCCATTTTCAATCCTTTTCTGGCAAATAATTGTAATTTGTTATTCTACATAGATTTGTAGAATTATTTAAAATAATGCCTTCAGATATAATTATTGATTTTTGGCCGCCTTACTGCAAATTCACACCGAAAAGCCGAAATTTGGTCCAGTGGAATTGCTCAATGAAACAGTGATGTGAGGCAATCAGGACATGTCCTCAATTGCTGGCCATCTAAAAATATCTTTACTGTACAGACAGTTTTCTAAGAAACTATAGGTTAGACATTCTTGGTGTTTTAGTAGATTCTGGTTTAAATAAAGTATGCAGCGTATAGAAAGTTGGATTGTGTGATTGTCTGTTGGCCTTCACTCAAGGGAGGAAAAGTAGAGATAAGCGTGCACGTTTCCGTGCCTCACTCCTCTATTGCGTTTAGTGTGGATTAAGCTGTCTTAAGATGGAAGCAGCGCATGTTACATGCGTCAGAAACAAATTTCAGTGTAACTTGGCCTTTTGTGTTGGTGTAACTTGGAATGTAGTCGTACGTTTTGAGCAGTACCCATGTTATTGTTTGCCACGCCTCAACCCATACCTCACTCTATACCATAATCCACTGTTTAATCCATAACAAAGATTGCTACTAGAGACCTACCAGGCTGTAGAGTTCAGGTCCTAGCTCTGACCTAACACACCCAGCTCTGCCATTCAGCCATGTCACGTTAGAGTAATGGCTAAACTCTGCACTTGCCAACAATATGCTCCTGATGGATGTAAAATAAAATCATTCGGATGGATATCAGTCTCAGATGCTGCACTGTCTTTGCTCTGTACAGGACTCGTACAGGAAGCAGGTGGTGATCGATGGCGAGACGTGTCTCCTGGACATCCTGGACACTGCAGGTCAGGAGGAGTACAGCGCTATGAGGGACCAGTACATGAGGACTGGCGAGGGCTTCCTCTGTGTGTTCGCCATCAATAATATAAAGTCTTTCGAGGACGTGCATCTCTACAGGTATCATTTCCAGTTGGGCTGTGAAAACTTGCACGGACTTCCCCTGCACGTAAAGGGAAAGCTTCTTACGGGTTTTATCAACATCGATGAAGCCTCATCTTCAAATATTAAGGCAAAATCATCTTGAATAAAAGTAATATTGTTAAGAAGCTGACAGTACGTCTAGAACCACGGTTTTCTGTACGTTCATGGATTCAACTCAGCAGTGTAGTGATATTTCACAACTTCCTGTTTTCTGAGAAGCAAAGTTGATGAGCAAGGACTTTCTGCAGTTCACATTTAATAATGTTTCACTTTGCACACTCTGCACTTGTCCATTTATTAAATAGCCATTGTTTTATGCACGCAGGGAGCAGATAAACCGGGTGAAGGACAGTGACAATGTTCCGATGGTGTTGGTGGGGAATAAAAGTGATCTGAGCTCTCGCTCAGTGGAGACGCGTCAAGCACAAGAGCTGGCTCGGGGATACGGCATCCCATTTGTCGAGACGTCCGCCAAAACACGACAGGTGAGTGAACACCACTAATGCACATGGGGATTAAAAAAAAAAACATGTTGAAGTTGTACTACAAGATAGTAGTGGTTCACAAAACTCCCTTTTGGAAATCAGTGAGATGTGTTGAAGGAGAAATCTGAACCTGCTGAGAACTGATCACTGTCTTGTCTCGTTTATGGTCGGCTGCATCCCGTCTTTGTCAGCTCAGAGCGGTCATGATGGTTGCAGCATGTCGAAACCAGGCCGACTGGAACTTTATGCAAATTAATATTTTCACTGCATCATGTTTAGCCAGTCAGACGAGATCATGTGCGTTTGGTCATGTCTGCTGACGTGTTTGGCATGAGCAAGAAGTGCTTTTACAAAATTTAAGGCCTACGTGCAGACGCGTGACAAGATAAATGAAAAATGGTTGCTTGGCTTCGCTGATGGGGGTTGGGGGCACATAAAATGGTAAAAATATGAG
This sequence comes from Pangasius elongatus, assembly GCA_033441825.1. Lineage (NCBI taxonomy): Eukaryota > Metazoa > Chordata > Actinopteri > Siluriformes > Pangasiidae > Pangasius > Pangasius elongatus. The sequence continues at coordinate 5,188,708 of JAKKZN010000013.1, read as the reverse complement.
GAGATGTTGATTTAGCATTTTTGGAAGGAGTCACCCGTGACAGTTCTTTGGCTCAATCACAGTTTGTTTCACAGACTTTCCACAACATTAACTGTAACTAAAAGAATAAAATATGTGATGTCATTCTTTAATAGAAAATTGTAATAGTAATTGTTGGTAAATTGCGGTGTTTGAAGGGGAATAAAATGTTTTGGGACATCCTGTTTTAGGAAAATAATCAACTTTGCACTGCACCACATACAACTCTGACTTGTTTTCTAATATTACGTTAATTATAAATGTTTCTCCATCAGCTTTGCTAGTTGGTTGTATTGTAGTGTTTGCTTAGTAAAGTTTTTCCCACAGTGTTAAGCAAACCAGTCAGATTGAGCTCTTACAGCATCGAATCCAGACGTTCTTCACTGACTTGGCGGAATCTCAGTCGCAGAGGCACAATGGCACGAAACTCAAATTTGGACAATTTTGTATTAAATATTAACGCCGAGTTAGATTCTGTGTAGTCCTGCGCTTGGATTGAGTTTCGCAGGAATGCATTCGATGATTTAATGCCTTTCTCTCTTTCCTCTGCAGGGTGTGGAGGAGGCTTTCTACTCTCTGGTTCGGGAGATCAGGAGATACAAGGAGACGAACCGCAGCAACAAGAAGAGCAAGAAACACCCACAGAGACGTTGCACTCTTTTATAGCAATACTTCTGCCCTCTCTTGCACTACATTCCTGGAATAGCACTGTGCACACACACACACACACACGCACACACACCTGCGCACTCTGCTGTAGCATTTCAATTCTTCTCCCTCCACTTGGAGCCAATTTAGGGTAAGGTCCCAATCAGGAAGCTTAGAAACAGTGCCATGGCTGCTATATGCTGTTCTTTTTTTTTTTTTTTCTTTTTTTAAAGTTTGCAGTGGGTGTATATGGCTCGCCAAATGCAGAGGTTCCTGCTTGGGGCTTTACATATTGTAAAACTTTACCAAGATTCATGGATAACTGTTATCCCGCCATATCCGTGCTCTGATTATGGCCACTGATTTTTTGAAATTTTGACTTGTAGCATTGATGTACTTCAAAAATCTCCAGCTCAGATCAGCTTTTAAACACCGTGACTCTCAGTACAAGTGTTAATGTTCTCAGCTGAGCTAGTGCCCTACCTGTAACCACTATGGATTTGTGCTTGAAAGGTAGCTATGCAGTGTCATACACCTCCCCACCTCCGACCACCACCACCACCACCACCACAGAGTCAAGTTCAAGCTGCTCTCTCTCTCTCTCTCTCTCCACGAGCACTGCTCTCTCCTGTGTTCACACGCCACTGCCGTCTCTGCCTCATTCCCAGGTCTTCTATACTGCGAACAAGGCTAGAGAGATGATTGTATTGTATTCCCTCACTTTCATTGATGTAAAGAAGAAATAATACAGGATGCATTTATTTTTAAGCAGGCCCACATTGGGGTCTGAACACCTCGGAGACATTCCTGTTGTCATAACGATGAGACAGCCTTAGGAGTTTAATGGGATTTTGTTAATTAAAAGGATTTTGGCTAAAACAGAGTCCTGTGTTTCTGTCCCACTTGTCTTATTCTCAGGATTGTGGGTAAGTTACTCTAGTCATGTTGTAAGTAAAGAATAGGGCATGCTGTTGTAGGATGGGGTGGAGGGGTGCAATATGGCCCAATGCAAAACAGCAAAATACGAAAATAACAATCTAACAGCACAGCCTGATATGTTTTACTTCTCTTATATCATATCATAGGTATTTGCTGACTGCAATTTTTTTTAAATGAAACAGCTACACATCATACCTTTAATCCATTCACAGCTACAAGTAATGTGGAACGTCCACAGAAGTTGTCACTTGGTTGTTCCACCACTTACCCCAGACTGCTACAAAGCACTGACACTGGAGACTCCTTCCAAAAACACATGCCTTCAGAGATTTCACCAAATCAACAATTACACGAAGTCCCTGTGCTTCTTGTTACAACAAAAAATAACTAATTAGAATGAGCATGTTAATATAAATGTGATTTGTATTACAGCCAGAGCGGTAGAAAACTAATCAACACCTTCTGACCAACTCTGGTTTAAAAGAGGGGGAAAAAGGCATTGAATTTAAACTTGAACTTAAGCTTGCCTTAAAGGCATTAAATTTAAACTTAAACATACTTTTTTAATGATTAAATACATTTGAATTCAATTCATCATTCAGTCTAGTGATTCTGAAGTGACATTACACGTGGCCAAATGTGGTGACCCATACTCGGGGTTTGTGCTCTGCATTTAACCCCTCCAAGTGTGCACACACACACAGTAGTGAATACACACATCCGGAGCAGTGGGCAGCCTTTTTTTTTTTTTTTGCTGTGGTACCCAGGGAGCAGTTGGGGATCGGTGCCTTGCTCAAGGGTCTCATCTCAGTCGTGGTATTGAGGGTGGCAGAGAGCGCTGGTCATTCACTCCCCCCACCTACAATCCCTGCCGGACCCGAGACTCGAACCCACGACCTTATATACCGCTTTTCATTTTCAGTTCAGTTCAATACTCAATGTACATTCTTCAGTAGTAGTTTCATCCTGGTCCAAGTTGCAGAGCGCTGGAGCATGTGTATGTGTGAGGAATAAAGCTTGCCTTCTTATCGGATTCATTGTTTAAATCTGTATTGCTTGGACAACTCCCAGTAATGTGTGTAGATCTACGATGTTTTCTGAGCCGAAAGTGTTAAAACATACGAGCCAGTCATGTTTTGATACGAAAAGGCAGAACACACAGCCCTGGTTGACCCAGACTAACAGGCAGATGCATTTCCAATTTTCATATTCGCAGCATCTGGATTTGTTGACGAAGGTAAAGCTGTAGATGCTTCGGTGCTGTTTTTGTCACCATCAACAGTCCCAGCAACAATGTCTGAATCCTACAAATATCTATATATTAAAATTCAACTCAAATAATGGATCTTTTAGACATCTTCAGTATTCAACGTTAACAGCAAAAGAGCTCAGGGAAAAAAAAGACAAAAAGTCCAGTATTTTACAAAAAAAGAAAATTTTATTTTCTACTGTATTGATTGTGTACAAAAAGGTAAATATGGCTCTTTACAAATAGAGAGTAACAAAACCAACCCACTATGATAACAATGCATGATGGGAGGTAATGATGTAATTCCTGAGATCCTCTCACCAGCCGAAACGTGAAACAAGCTTCTCCTGATCACCGAGATCTTTCTGAACCTTTTTCCTCATGTAGAAGATAGGACAGTCTCGACTAGAGACAGAGAGAGAGAGAGAGAGAACTGAGTGAGAAAACTAGAGCATGATCATTATTTATAAGCATGCATCACATTGGTCAGATGGTGTTGATTAATTTTCCGTACCAGCAGCTCTGACAATATGAGTAGAGAGTGAAAAAGAGAAAGAGGTGCTGATGAGGAAACAACCGTCTCTAGCTGTTATAACAGGAAATTAAGGGACAATAGGAACTAACTTGTTCCATGGACATTCCACAACAACGTATAAACAGGGGAAAAAATATTTAAATAAATAATAATCGACATGTTGTTCTTTAATAAATAAAAACATGCAAACGTTGGCAAATTGCTGTGGTATAAGAGGAATAAAACACATCGGGATGTGCGGTTGTAGGAAAATAATCCACTTCCGGACGGATTATTGGGGGGTTGTTGATTATTTTTTGATAACATCTCGCCCCAAGTGCTTACCAACACACACACACACACACACACACACACACACACACACACACACACACACACACACACACACACACACACACA
>JAKKZN010000013.1:5114687-5133808 GCA_033441825.1 Pangasius elongatus | reverse complement strand
TTTTTTTTTTACTTATTAAAGAACAATGTCATTCATTGTCATTCATACACAATGTCAACACTATAGAAACAAGAACATACTATTGGGCGCTTTATTATAAAACTGTGATTTGTGATTTGTCTTGCAGCCAGACCTTTTTTTAAACCTGCTGTTATAAAAAAAATTCATCATCACCCTTTGACCAATCAGAATAGAGTATTCAACATTGAGAATTCTGACTTATGCCAACATATGTATTAGCAATATCTGGTAAGATGCTGAAATCCCACTCTTTGTCTAATTGTGACACCTGCTAGTTTAGTAGCAGTTAGCTAACGGATAGCTACGAATAGCAGGAGGACATGGGAGCATTTCCAAATTCAATATTTATGCTATTTTAAAGAAAAAAAGCATCTCGATGTTTAATAATTTAGTATTTACACAGATTATACTAATGGTAAACTTGTGAAGTTAAATCTTTTTAGACAGTGAACGTACACGTTGCATAAAAAAAAAACTTGTACAACGGCACTGAAAAAACCCACAATGGTCATATTTTTTGCAGCGAACCACCTCCAGCTGTGCCTTCACTCTGCCATGAGCTACATGAGGAAAGCAAGATTGCATCTGAAATAGAATTTGAAACAAGGCCCAACATCCCATTTTGAGTCAGGCAGAAGGATCTTAAAGCTTCAAACTGGAACTGCTGAAGCAGGCAGTATACCGAACAGGATACACTGAAAACTGCGATAAGTGCATGAATTAACGATCAGTTACCCAAAAGAAATCCCCACATAGTTTAAATGTATTTTTTTTAATCCTTATTAAAATGGATACAGACAGCTCACATAGCAAAAGTCTTTTGGCACGGAACCCAAAACCTCATGAAAATCTAAACCCAGTATGAGCTACCTCAGAGGCTTACAATCGCCCCTAAATGACAGCAGTAACCGAGACAGTGGAAAAAAAAAGTTAGTGGAAAAACTGAGAGGCCAGTCAGTTCAGCATTACCTCTCGAGATCTTCACAGTGATGACATGCAAAATATGGCAGCATATGTTGCACTATTACAGGATTCAACTACTTTGTCTACAAGATCCAATGAAAGCAGGGTCAAAATCATCATTACAGGAAGTACTAGAGTACAAGTGCGTTTTTTAAGTATTTGTATTTTTGACTTTTACTCACTACATTTCAAAGGAACATCTCCATTTTCTACTAGCTACATAATTATAGATTTGTAAAGGTGACTTTTTACCATCATCAAGGAGATGATCTAAATTTTTCACAAACAAATTTGACAGCAAGAATGAGATCTACTACCTGTGTTGGGAAAGCAACTTCACATTTGTAAGCTCCAGCTACAAGCTAGCTACAGCCAGACTATCCTTTTCATAAGGTAGCTAGCTACACAATAAGGTACTAAAATGTAGCTAGCTACACTAAAGCTATTTTGTCAAGCTGAGGAAAAAGAAGTGTTGGGAAAGCTATTTTACAATTGTAAGCTCAAGCTACAAGCTAGCTACAATCAAACTACCCTTTTCATAAAGTAGCTAGCTGCACTACAAGCTACTAAGAAAATGTAGCTATACTACGCTAAAGCTACTTTGTCAAACTGAAGAAAAGCAACTGATATTTTCATTTTATTGTGCTGCTACTACTACAAAGAGATTTTGCTTTCCTAGTATTAACCACTGAAGCAGTTAACATTACATAACTGTAAAACAACAATCATTAAAAAACAACAGAGAGAGAGAGAGAGAGAGAGAGAGAGAGAGAGAGAGAGAGAGAGAGAGAGTTAGTTTACTGCTTGGTTCAGTTTGTTTGCTAATTTTGACTTCTTGGTTAGAAAAACTACCTAGCTACTTGGTTAAAAGAATTGCTAGTTACTTGGTTAAAAAATAGCTAGTTACTAGTTAGCTAGTTATTAACACTCTAATTTCCATTTGAGATCAATAAAGTGTTGTCTTACTGGAAAAGTTACATTATTTTGAAAATAATTCAACTACTGCCACACTATTAAAATGCTAATAGTTAAGCTAGTAGCATTGTTACTTGTAGTTAGCTACTCCCGAACACTGTTCAGCGTGGTAATCTATCTGTTGCTACATACACTTTATTTACCAGTTTAGCTGTTCATATTGTTACAGCTAGCTATTAGCCTTCAGCAAGTTTGTATCATCAGAGTTACTATCATGCTAGCAAACATTTGAGAGATTAGCAATAAAGCTATTGTTAGCTAGCCTTAGCTAATATTTTCCAGTATTTCTTGGTTTCTTGGTGAAAGAAGCACTACATTCTTGAATAGATTTTAGTTTATACTTAATTATTACTTTTACCACCTGTGATTATCACATACTAAAAACTTTAGGGTGGATGCATGGACTGAAGCCCACAGTAGCTACACTGAAAAATGGAACATTCCAGTCGATGAACAATGTCATATCTTTTAAGCTTATCACTTCCTGTGTGCTCCAAAAATAATCAAGGAATGTATTACAAAAATCCAAGTTTTTTCTTTTCTTTCTTTCTTTTTTTTTTTTGCAGCAGAGGGGATGTACGTGCTTGTTAAATATCAGCCTCCATCTGCTTGTCCTCAGTAAAGGCACATAGTGAACTCTTTACAGCATCTTCTTGTTGAGGATGGATGTGCCTCACAGCACACGTCCCCAAAATGGGACAAATTCCTCACTAAAGAGCTCTGGGTTTCCGACCTCTCCTCCTCTTACAGCGTTGGACCTCTAATCTGTCTTTTTGAGTGTAATTGCATAATAATTCACGTCGCCAACCACTGCAATTTATCATATTAAGGGAGCAATTTGACCTAGAGCAACCCAATAACACGGGTAATAGTTAGGGAATGCAAGTGGGCAACCATTCACATTTAACCATGCATAATAGTAATAACAACTGGTGGAAATGAACTTTCATTTATCAATAGCAAACTTTCTGTCAGTGGTCAGAATTGTAAGCTGATCTCAGAAGGACACAGAGAGAGATCCAGTGGAAGAAAGAAAATAAAGTTAGAGATTACTACTTGTTTTATGGAGATATGAGTTAGTCACACAGTTCAGAAATTTCCTAAAAGTGTCAAGGGCTATGGCCATATTGCAGGTATTTTTATTTTCCTTATATGACTTTTTTCATGACAGTGTTCAATTCCACCGTCCCTGGTTTGATCCTGAGCTCAGGTTACCATCTGTGTGAAGTTTTGCATGTTTGCCCCATGTCCACTTGGGTTTCCTGTAGGTTCTATAGGTTCCTACAGGTTCTCATGCCAGTAGGTGAACTGTCTACACTCCATTGCCTCAGGTGTGAATGAGTGTATGGCACCCTACAGTGGGCTGAACCCCATGCAGGTTGTATTCATTCCTCACGCCCAGTGTTCACGGGATAGGCTCTGGATTGATTTTTCCTGATTTTCCTGATTATTACTGAATAAGAGATTCCATTCCATTCCATTGTGTATGTGGTGCTGAAATCCCATAGAGGCCTAACTGCGACCTCAAAACAGTCAGATGAATATTCATGTGATTTTTATGCTACTCTAACTCATTATGATGGTCATCATAATTTTACACCAAATGGACACTCCCACTTGATCAGTAACTGTTTCTCTGACATCCACATCATCCGGCTTTCATGTAGTGATAGACAACATGGCAGGTAATACACATTTTATAATAATTTGTCTGTAAATTTGCACCTGGCCTCCACAAAACCTTTAACACTCCCTCAGAGGGATTACTGAAAAGACATTAAGAGTTCAAGATTTGTACAGTAGGTTACACTAGATTGTCATTCTGTCATGTGTTTCTGGCTCCAAGGAACCTGCTTCTCCTTTTTCTCTCTCTCTTTGACACTATGACAGTGTGTGTGTGTGTGTGTGTGTGTTCCTACACATGGTTGTTATGTCTACATACATATATATGTGTGTGTCTTTTGCTATACCCCACCATCACATTCTAACACACAACTGCCAAAAATCCTTAGACATTTCTATGAAAAAAATCATTGACTGATCTGAGACCAGGTATAGTCTCTGTCTCTTGGTGCTTGTAATATGGCTTTAGGGCAGGAGGCTGGTCTCAGATCTGAAGGATGGAGCTGCTTCCACGCAGATGCTCTTCAGGTCAAAGGGTATTAGCGTCAGTGGTAGGGATTTCTTAAGAGCTTTTGTCAGGGGTGACATTCTTCTTCATGTCGCTGCGTCTCTGTGTCAACAGCGGAATAAAAAAAGGTCATCGAAGAAGCCCGTGCAGATGAGGAGAGACGGGGATAGACAGAAAGAGAGACAGAGAAAGAGATTGTCATGTAATGTTAGAGTTTTGGACACCAGTGGGCGAATAAAGCTAAAAGTTTGAACACACACATTAAGTAACAATTGTCTCTGCCATTGTCATCTGCCAAGGCTGATTATGAACAAGACATAGTGTATTGCACATTTCTCAATCCTTTATTTTCTGTACCATTTCAGAAAGCTGAGAAAATATGAATGTGTGTGGTATTGCGTGGGTGGGAAATTCAGAGAGCAGTTCTTTTTCTGAGAAGGGTAAAATAAAAACAGCTGAGTGTCCACACACACACCCACACACGCACATACATTGTGCTGAGGCTGCAGGAAAGTGTGCTGCAAAGATGTGTAACTGTGATGATGGGTCTGAGTCAAGCAAAAAACATTCTCAGATTCTTATCAGATAGCAGGAATAATCTCACTGGGAACGTTTTAAGGATATTTAAAAACATTTTTACATGCGTGTTTGTGCGTGTGAGGGATGGAGAAAGAAAGGCAGACTAATTCAGCCCTCTAGGGACCTATTTAGGGGTGGAGGAATGTTATGTCCAAAAATTCATTTGAGACAAGACATCATTCATACGTATATACACAAAGACTGAGTGTTTTTTTTTTTTAATGACTGCATTCATTATGTCTGCTCTCACGCCATGTGTGTTTCTATGAGAAGAAAAACTCAGACTGCTTGGCGATTTGCCAGTAGCTTATTTGGATGCCATCTAAAACCAATGCTGGGTATTGTGGTTGCATGCTATATAAACCCAACAGAGGTTTTTAATAGGGAAAAAGCATCTCATATAAGCCTCCACATTAACTAATTATATCCTGAATTAAAAATGAAAGGCATGATATAATGTGGATGAGGGGTAAGTGGTCAGAGTTGGTAGTATAAAGGACACTCAAGGGCATTCTGTGCTGACGCAGGAAATCCTGGAAATTCCTAACAGAGATACGGAAATCTGTCCGCTGTTCCACGGAGGGATTGTTTCTCTTTCGATCCCCCATTCCAGACATAAATACACGGCAATCCGAGCGCCGAGTTGAACCGAGCAGTGAATCACACCACCAAATGGAATTATGTCAGCTTGTATTTATGAAAAAAAATATTTGTGGTATAATTCATAGCCAAACAGTGATACACATCCAAGCATTGCTTTCTCATGAAATGGGTCAGTGAACACGTAAGTCCTAGGGATTTGAATGCAAACCCTGTGGTTTATACAAGCCCTTGTGCTTCACAAACTTCCATTTCTTCAGCGTTTCATCACATATTTTCCAACGCAGTTAGCTAATTTTTTTTTTTTTGGAAATCCATCTCCAAACCACCAGCCTCTCCCATTCAAATGATGGAGTTCCCAGGCAGCTCCTTGCTCTGACTGCTGATCTTCCTGGCACTGAGGTCTAAAGCCCAAAAATTACACTCAATTTTCAATATTATGGGAAAGGGAATTTGTGTTTTTTGCTGAGTTCACATGACCAGTAAAGAAGACAATCAGAGCAGTTACAACCACAACAGTTGTAACTGCACACACACACACACACACACACACACACACACACACACACTTACACAGGTTTTTCTGTTGTGAAGACCTTCCACTGACATAATTTTTAATGCAGCTAATAATGCCAGACCTAAATCTAACCTTAATCTCAATAACCAAAGTGGACCTTTTAGTTTTTAAATACAAGTTTTTGTTAAAAAATAAAACAGCTTTCCTTTTGGGCACCAGCCACACACACACACATACACACACACACACACACACACACACACACACACACACACACACACACTGATAAGGCATGTTTAAATGAATTCATCAAGGTCCCTGCCTGTCACACTTATGCAACCATCACTATTATGAGCTATTGTGAACACACATCTGGAGACCAAAGGACAAGGACAATGACCTCACACCTAGACATCTCCATGGTAACCAAATAAACCAAACCTGTGACCAGATGCACATGATATTATGTTTGTTGAATATTGATTATCTAGGTGAATGTTAATGCTGAAATGCAAAAGGTCGCAATGCTGTTTTATAATAGCCTCCTTGCACAAAAGAACACACAAACATACACACACACTCATGCACACACACAATCAGGCCCAGTGTGCGTGTGTAAGTGGTTGACTGCTTTTGCAAATGAGTTCAGGATGCAGGATGTGGGCAACTCAAGCTCACGTTGCTACCTGCGAAACTTCTTTCATCTTCTTCTCTTTTTTCTCCTCAACCGCTCTGTTCTTGATTCTTCTGCTGCTGTCTGTTCATCCTCCTACTCACTGCAGAAACACAGCTCAACTGCTGAGACTTCAGAGGAAACTTTACACTTTATATCAGTAAATGACTCACATCTGTTAAATCATTCAGCAAATGAATGTGATTTCACTATTTGCATCATCAAGCCCCCCCTTTTTTTTTTTATCAACAGCATGTTAATACTCTTATCACATTGGAAACATGTTATATTTATGATGAAATATGTATTATATATTACATCTGTAGAATATAATAGTATTTTAAAATCAACGAATGACACTGCACACTACAATAATATTGATTACGTAATGTTCTACTACATGTACTCCATATGTGCTACAAGTGTGCCTACCCCCAAGGAACAACAAGAGCAACAAGACATTGTTAGATTTAACAGATTTTTCTTTATTATGACAAGTAACAAAATAGCCAAATAGCTTATGTTAAGTAAGAAATAAAACATGTTGGGATGTACCATTAGTGGAAAATAATCAACAATATGGTGCATACCATTCAACTTATACCACTTATACCATAACAATTTGCCTCTTCTCATATTTTTTTATTTATTAATTGGCCATTTTAAATTGTTAATTTATTAAAGACAAACATGACAGTTTTTTCATCCATTTATAGTTGCATTTAAAGTTGTGGAATGTCCACAAACCAAGTTAGTTCTTCTATCACTTATGTTATAGCAGCTATAAGCAGTTGTTCCTTCACCAGCCTGTTTTTAAATAGGCTTGTCATGTTAATGAGATTTCTGACCTGAAGACTCTCCTGTGGTGCAAAAGCACAAGACATTTACAGCTTTACCTCTGACTGTTACAAAGTGTTGACACTGGAGACTCCTTCCAAAAATGGTAAATAAACATCTCCTTACAGAAACCTATATCAACAATTATACATTTTAAACCTGTTTATGTGAGCATGTGCCATGAAAATTCCTCCATAGTTACTAGATCATTATTATTATAGACCTGAGATTGGCCTTACACTCTCAGAGCTGCACCTTCTGACCAAACAGTGCTGTGGAATAAGATATTTATAATGAGAGAAAAAAATGTCAGTTGAGTAGTTTTTAAATCCCCTTCTGACAAAACTATTCTCTAATAACTGGAATGGCCACCATTTGACTTTTTAAGCGCACACAGCCTCTTTTGTATCCTCTAAACAGCTTTTCAGTTGTTTTCAGCCCCCTGTACTTTTTGACATATCTGTTCTGACTCTGCCAGATTGCTTTTTTCATCTTGTTGTCCATTGTTCTTGACAACTCTGCCAAGAAAAATATTTTCAGTTGATTTTGGCATATGTTTTATATCAATGTCAGGTTGTTGGATACCTCCATATTTCATACTAGTTCCGTTTTAGCTTCTTGCGATTCTGTTTTCGTGGAGATCATAAAAATAGAACTAAACTAAGGGTACATTTGGCTTTTTTTACCCAGAAACCATGGGGGATGCAAACTTTTGCACCAGACTGTACATGTAGCTTTTATTAAAATACTTTTTTTTTAAAGGATGGCCCTGCTGTCAAATGATATCATCAGTCAAAGTTACCACAGTCCAGTGATGTACCTTAAATGAGTTTCACAAGTATACACAATCATATGTATTCTAACAATGCACAAAAAACCCCAAAAAACATAGTCTTAAGATTAGTCTTGAGATTAGCACACAATTTCCAATATGAAGCTTTAAAAGGTATCGAGGGTGTGGTGTGCATGCACATGGCTAGGTGATGATGTGAACTAAAGGATGTGTTTGCTTTGACTCCCTTCAGTTTTCACCTCTGTGTAATTACTGAAGGCTCGGGGGTTAATTTCACATCCCTGTGCTTGTTGTTGTTGTTATTGTTGTGTGTGTGTGTGTGTTTATGTGTAGAAGAGACATAAGGTGAGTCTTAAACAATAGCCTTTATTCGTGGTTTCTTCAAAATGGAGATCCTGGCTGGAAAAAACACTAGCAGCTGGATCATCGGTAATAACAAACATGTCGTTTCTCAAGAGGGAATCTCTAACGGGAAACTACAGAGTTCCCCGTTTTATTTCTGGACTGAACTTTTACCTGGCTAGGGAAGGTCACTTTCTAAATATGTACCATCTCATATTAAAAAACTACTTGTCTAAAACTGTGATCATTATAAGAACACTCATAGCAACATTCTCCTCACATCCAAATCTTTTTCTTTGTCTTGTTAAATGTGACTTGATTCAATTACTCCTGATTAATCTGCTATGAAGCCGCACTTGATCCTGTGTCTTGTGCTAATGACTTCATTCTGTTCTCGTATTCTGCTTTGAGTTTCTTCAGGCCTTTGTTTTGCACTCTAAAAGGATTAAGAAGAACATGTGAGAATGTTTGGGAATAACTAACATGTCTTTAACAATGCAGAGACACCGATGCCTCAGTCCCATAACACTCTCTCACGCGCGGAAGCTGCTTGCGCAGTTCAGAGAGTGCAAATGTGCTTCTCTGTGTGACCTTTAACCTTGAAACATACACTCTAGCATGGACAAGTATAAACACTTTTCAGGGTCCATAGCCTACAGTAGAACAAAGCTCTTTCAGCAAAAGAGAGAGATGTAACTCTTAGAACAATTTTTATTTATATATTACTTTTTCTGTGATTTTTAGACATCACACACATGCGCACACACACACAAAGGCAAAGTGGTAGAGGTCATCAAAAAGGTGTGAAATGAGTGCACCATTATCTATCTATCTATCTATCTATCTATCTATCTATCTATCTATCTATCTATCTATCTATCATGTTTTATTTTAATACAAGTTTTTTTATTTGCCACTTTTAGGTTAAAAGCTCATCAGTTGTCCTACACTGACAGCTCAGAGGCATATTTTCCAAGATGATACATGGCTTATGTTTGTCAGTAATTTTGCCACATATGTTTTTTCCCCCCTCATTTCATCACCTGTAAATTCCCCCCCACATCAGCCAGCTCTCCTCTGTCATACAATAGTTATGCACTACGGAAGGTGAAGACTAACATGTGCTTCCTTCAAGACACATGAAGCCAACTTTCGAATTTTTTCAAACTGCTGTGTCACAATGCAGCGTAACACAGCCTGAGGAAAACTCTATCCTCCCTCTTCCGCATACATGAGCTAGTGATTGGCTAGTGTCACTGTGATTGACAGGAGACCCTAGCCAGTGAGAGCATGGCCACTTTTGTTCCCATGGCTCCTGACCATGGACGGTTGTGGTATTGTCAAAATTCAAACTTGCGATCTACAGATGCTAGTGTGAGTACTTTTCTGTTGTGCCACCCAGCCCAGTATTGCGCAATATATTTTTGAGACATGGCATAGTGGCACAAAGGCACAAAGTTAAGATGTTTTTTTTTGAGTGGAAAATGTTAATTTTATATTATGCAGGTTTTATATTTACTATTTCGCCCATTATTGTGAAGCAGCACCAATAATTTTGGTCACAAAAGGTCACAATTTTCATGTCAGTTGGACTCAATGATCTATGACTTGGGATCTGATTCAGACTTGAGCTTCTGAGACTACGACTTTGACTCAGACTTTGACTTTTTTGCATAATTGACATGTAAATAGGCTATACTAACATTACTTAACATTACTCAATCTATACTGCTACAGATGAGCATAAACTGGACTTGGATTCGGCATAGACCAGTGATAATCGGCTTAACCTGTTCATAATAATAACATAACACAACACATAATAATAGCATGCATAAGGCCCAGGTATTACATGCTCAAAGTTATGAAGCAGACACATAATGATGCCTTGCTTTAATTCTCCCTCTGAGTGTCGTCTAATGTGTAGGTACACTTCCTCTTTTACATAAACACCTGCGTTAATGAGAGGGTACACAACTAAAGAAGGATTCAGGGTCACAAGAACTCTGACTTGACCTGAACTCTGAGGTTATGGAACATTATTGCACAGGCTGCCCAAAACAGACACACTGACACAGTAATGCCAGCCCTTTCCCCCAGGATCACATGCTTTTGGGTTTAATTAGGACCATCTGGAAAATGGGTTTCAGAAGCACACACACACACACACACACACCACATGCAAAGTGATCAGAAATAGAAAAGGCATTTTGGTTCTATTTTATGTTTACTTGCCCTAACGGTTTCCCGGACTCTCGTTGTTGCTTGAGTAAGAATAGTTTAAGCTAGTTAGTTGTCAGAAATGTGCTTGGTTATCAGTTCCAGTCATGACGGGGTCCAACACACTTTGTTGCTTTTCCTACACCTTTTCTAATTTCAAATTAACTGGCGAATTGAATCAGGAGTCTTTGAGAACAGTGATCTCCAAACTGAGCTGGACTCAAACCCTCCAGTAGACCATAATTCAGAGTTCATATGAATAAACATTAGTTGGCAAATGAGCTGTTGTGTTGTGATTATATTGTGAAGGTGTTAACACCGCCATCACTTTTTGCACGAGCTCTGGTTTTTCTAAAACTATCATTTTAGCAGTTCTAGTCTGGTGGCTTTGCTGTTTGGGTCCTTTCTCGTTCTCTCTGTCTCGTTTGCAGAGGCAGGTCATGACCCTCTCTGACTACCGCTCAAGTTATGTGTCTGTCAGCTGGCTGCCATCAACACACAGACAGACACACACACACATTCCTGAGCAACTGATGATGAGGTGAAAGAGTTTTCATGCTGAACAGTAGTTGGCGTGACTCACTTTACCAGGCTGCACACTCCAGTTACCTACTGAGGTTTTGTGTTTACAACACTCCTCTTGTATTCTCTGTGCTTCCTCTTGTCTCTTACACACACTTATATACACATAGAGGGTGTCTACAAGCTGAACCTTATTCTATTACCTTCTTTAGTTATAGTCATGCTAATCTACACTTACGTTCAGTCCTTAAAACTTTCTATTCCAAAGCTTTCCGGCTGAAAAGGTAGAAAGAGAAGTGGGATATTTTTAGGTTAATGCACGTTTTAGTTAGTTTGGCACAGACTCTGTCCTAGAATATGTATTACAACATGTCTCAGGTGGTATGGCTCTATTTCAGACACCAGTTACAGACTCAAAAAGCCCTGCAATTAGAAATGAATTACGTAATGTGTGTGTGTGTCTGTGTGTGTGCATGTGCATGTGTGCTTGTGTGCTTGCAGTCAGTGGAAACCCTATTATGTGCACCTACAGTGTACCTATAATCACTGCCATTTTCTCATGGTGCACAATTACTGATTGTAGCTCATGTGTTGCTATGTTCGTCAGCTCCTGTCTCCCTCATCCATCAGTAGAAGAGGACCACAACTGACCAGATATTATTTTGCTGGTGGACTGACATGGTAGTAGTGTGTTTGTGATGCTAGTACGAGTGCAGCAGTGGTGTGACTTAAACACACGCCATGTTGATTCAACGTGAGAATCAATCTCTACCCTTTATCTGCCTTGGTGTCTGAGCACAAGACCACTGGTGGCTGATTATTTTTAGTTGGTGGACTGTTTCTCAATGCAGGTAGTGACACAGGTAGTGTTTAAAAATCCCAGCACTTGATCCACTTGTATCAACACCATACATACTAAGATGTCAGTGTCACTGCTGTGCTCAGAATGATTGAACATACATACATACATACATACATACATACATTCATAACATCTGGTCAGTGTGCTCCTATGGTTGTCCTTAAGCATAGATGGATGGGATAGAGCTGTGCTGACAAATGTTGCATAGCAACAGCCTACATTTAGCTCATTATGGTATGTGTACAGGATGAAAAGGCCATTGCATGTAGATGCAGGTTCAGTACACATGAATGAAAACAATAAAATCCCAACTTCTTTATTATGAAAGCAGCAAGAGCAGCACTTTCCATGAAAAATGACTGTCTGAAAGTCGGGTCCGGAGACCCCCAGGGATCCATGAATCATAGCTTGGGGTTTGCAATTTTCTAATTTTGTTATAGTGGTAGAAACCATAAACCATCAATTTCGAACTTGTTATGAATAGAAATAATATCCCCTGGAATCTAATGACATTTTTATTATAAGAAAAAATAGGTTCCATGGGTGAAAAGAAATAAAAAAAAAAAACAGATAGATAGATAGATAGATAGATAGATAGATAGAATATTAATGTACTTGTTTAAATAATGTGCTTAGTATTTTTAATAGTTTGTAAGATAAATTTGAAGCAAATGTTTTTAATATTTGAATTAAATAACTAATTCATTAGAATTTCTTTATTAAATAAATATTTATATTATTTTAGGCAATGTAATTTCATCCTCAGTAGGTTCCTGACTGAAAAGTCGAAGAGCCTCAGAACCACGCGTTTAGTAGCTTAGCCCCGCCCCCTACGTTGATTGGCTGGTGAGTTGCATTGCAGCGGAAGGGGGCGGGGTTATTGGAGTATCTTATTGTTCAGAGTGCGTGCTTGTGCTCAGACTTTGAGACACGTTTATTCGCTCTGGACGCTGCTGGGGGTTATTTAATAGCGGTCTCCAGAGGCTTTAAAACTACATTACTACTCAAAAAAAAGAAAGGAAAACCAGGAGTGTGTTCCGTCTGTGCTCACTGTTGAGTTTAATTCAGGCAGTTTTGGACTAGAGTCTGTTGAATAATTCAGCAGAGCTGCAGTATCTCCAGGCAGGACAGCCTGCTGAGGTGCGCTCACCTGATGGACTAAGAGGTTCCCGGTTTCAGAGATTAAACCGTGTTCAGTTGTGCAGTTCTCAACGCCGCAATGTTGGACTCCGGCGTCAAGAATAAGAGCGGAATGGTGACCAAAATCCACACACGAATCCGCACAGAGCCGTTTAAGACCAACTACGACCTCGTCGGCAAAGAGCTCGGCAGGTAAAACCCGCAGTCTTCTCTGGAGAGGTTGTGGGCACGCGCTCACTAGCCAAATGTTTTTAACAAGATGAGCGTTTAGCTTAGCTTAATATCTTTCATTTTAAAGTCACTTGTATTGTGTGTTAATTGGGTGGTCTTTAATAACGAAAATTTTTACCCTTTTTACTTCTCAGACTTGACTCATTGCCTGTTTTTGAGTCAGCTGGTAACGTGTAAATGCCACTTAAACACTTTCAAGGCTAAATGTAGCCATAATGTAAGTCAAGCTGAGGTAAATTTGGGTTTAGTACAAACTGAAGGTAGTCAGGTGTGCAGCTTAAATGAAAGCAATATCACAAATAAAATCTCTTTTCTAAGACATATTCCATCACCAAAGACATATATGGTCTAAGGTTTTGTTCTTTATGTTTGCCCTAAAGCTATGAGTATATTATATTAAATAGCACATTATGAAAGGATGTGTCACCCAGAAAAGACTTTAGACCACTAAAAAGTCCAGAGCATTACACTGGTGGAAGGGAAAAGTGGTGCTAATTAAATTTTTTTAGCCAAAATATTGTTTTAAAGCCAAGCTTTTTATTCTGAGGTGCATTTTTTTTTTGTATTTGTGGCTCAGCGTTTGGTTCCTAAGCTGGAAAAAGTCTTAATTTATGTTCAGTCTTGTGGACACAATTCCCTGTGGTGCAGCGAAGAAAAGAAGCAAAGACCTTGTCAGAGGGCTGTGTGCATTGGATGTCAATAATTATATCTGAGATCCCGCATTTGCTGTGGTTTTAGATAACAAAAATGTTAGGAAAATTCCAGCACTGGGTGTTAACATCAAGCATTTAATCAGATAGCAATATTTCAACTTCAGCAGGGCATTACTCGGATGAATATTTACCGGCAGCCCGGGTTTCAATTTATGGTTTGAAAACATGGCGATAAAATCTGGTTGCTTTCATAGGTTCTTGGAATGCTCTTTTTCACTGAATAAAAACATTCATGACACCACATGCATGTGTCACGGGATGCATAGTTCTTTATGTCATGCATGCTATCTGATCTTCATTTGAAAGAGAAATCCAGATCTGAGGGAAGATCAAGCTCCATGAGTAGAGGCAGTCAAAATATCATGCCTTCCTGCACCCAAACACCACCTGCTGCATGCACAAGTCACACACACACGCACGCGCACACACACAGTCGAGCCATTAGACTTCAGGCTGAGAGGATAGTAGTACCTCAGTGTAGATGCTTCTCCTTTACTAGTCATGTTTGCATATTCTGACAAGTCATTAATTTCGTGTCTGCCAAAGAGCCTCAGCTGTATGCTCATTTGGAGCTCGCTTTGAATAAATGTAAATGAACACATGTTTACTTCTTTGGTCGGACAAAGAAGTGTGTCTCGTACTCTTTCTCATGCATTTTAAAGTGTTCAGGTGATCAGATATCACTGCTTTGGACATTGACAGAAAGAAGAGGAGATGGATTCCTCTGCAAGAAAGTGCTTGTCTCACTTCATTTTCCTGAGTGATATTGCGTGTAAGTCCTTGCAAGTGTCCTACTTTTGAGCGCTGCATAGGACACTGGCCTGATTTCAGCTCTGACTTTTTTTTTTTTTTTTTGTGGAGTGTCATTTTAGGAACTTCCCCTGAGGGTCGTAGAAGGAGTTGATCCTGCCCTTGTTCTCACTTACTGTGTGCCGATCAGATACAGCAGTATGTCCAGGGTTTTAGAAATAGGGAGATGAAGGAAACTATGGACAGCACCAATTCATTTTATATGAGACAAGGCTGCATTTGTAGAACATTTTATTTGTTTAGTGGGAATTTGGTCAAAATAATCTGCATGAATTGCATAGGAATAATAGCCCACTCAGAGATGTGAGTTAGGGTGGCCATTGCCATGACTATTGGACTGTCCATTGCTGTGGCCACTGGACTATCCATTGCCATGACTATTGGACTGTCCATTGCTGTAGCCACTGGACTATACATTGCAGTATCTACTACCATGGCTATTGGACTGTCCATTGCTGTAGGCATTGGGGTAGCCATTGGAGTGGCCATTACCATGCTATGGCCACTGGGCTCTCCATTGCTGTAGCCATTCCCATGGTTTTTACAGCTAAGCTTACTTCAAGGATGAAGGCTTATCTTAAGGTGACAAATTGTTTTAGGACATCAAATTAACAGTCTTTAATACCAGCTGAGAGGAAGACATGCATGGTTGCACTTCTCTTCTCTCAGTCTCTCTTTCAGCGCACACACTCTCAGACAAGCACGGTAAAGGAAAAAAAGAGGATAAGTGTTTAGTTTCGTGCAGGATGTTCATCCACTACTGCATCTGGGTCGTGTAACCACATAGTGTGTTTCCTGTCTGTATGGTGAATGAAAACATCCTTTTAAACCTTTTAAGGTAACTGATTGCAGATCAGTGAAACTGTGAAAGGGGTAAATGAGGACAGTTCATTCTTATCCCTGTTTTAGAATGGTTAAAAAAAAACAAAAAAAAACAAACAAATACCAGATGTCAAATGAGTGGTAATTACAACCTGCAACACTTTACACAGTGGTTATGGTTTTAGTGAATTATGATGGTCAGTGTTGTGCCCTCTGACCTTTTTGTCACCCTACAGCATTCTTCTTTTGTGCTGAACATGAGTAGATACACCGAGAGATGGGGGCACCATTTATCACCATTTATTTAGCGTATAGTGGGTGGTCTGTTGTGTCCCCAACCACCCACATGCCCACATCGTGCTTCAGACACACCATAGTGTGTCTTATTGTGAGGCTTCCTAAAGAAGAAGCAGTGAAGGCGGAGTTACAAGCAAATTGTTCTTTTGGCTGTTAGACAAAGGGTTTTACAAACTGGTGTGTGTGTGATCGCTGAAGTGTGGGCTAGACATCCAGTGTACTGAATGACCCTGTGTGTATGCGAGGAGAAGATCCATATGTCCCAACTGTTGTTTTTATCTTCAGAAGAAGCAGAGATAAAGCAGAGAGAGAGATGGAGACATAATGAATCAAGTGACTTAAACGATAACAGCAAGAACAGGGAATTGTAATGTCTGGCTCTGTTCTAATTATCAACCTTGTAGACCTGTCAGAGCAATATCAAGGTCGTTAAAGCCAGCGACACCTAACAGGGAAGTGCCTGGTCAGCTTGTGACATCAGAGGCATGTGGATTTTCTTCATCTCAGTAATTATGAAAGCACCATAAGCGGCAGCCGTGAGTCAGCAGAGAAGTAGCTTGACATCTAGTTTGGGGACACGTCTTCTAGGCCAGTAGATGAGAACATTTTTTCTTACAGTTGTGGGTTTACCGCAGGCAGCATTTCCTATTGTAGAGTGCAAAGCAGCAATTTATTTGGAATTATTGTTAACGTTTAATGTCTTTTCAGTAGAGCCAAACAAATTTTACTAAAGTAAATCTCCAGTAATTGCACATGTAGTGAATGCAATGAACAATGAGAATAAAGTTAAAAGAATAGAATAGAACTTGGAATAAAGTTCAAGTTATTATAAACTATCAATTCGGATAAAGATTTATTCAGAAATTGAGAAATTGAGATTGTGTTTTCAGATTTATACAGTCCTAAAACATAAGCAAAAAATGTTCCAGGTGCTATATTATATGAGTAAGATTTTCGCACAGATTTAATGAATATGCAAATTGGAAATGCTGCCCATCCTGCATAGCCAGCCCCTTTCCTCTGATAAACGGGTTATTATGTGGCCTGTATTTGCATTTTGTAGCATGATTTTCTCTTGCTTTTTATGGTGCAATAACTTTTGCCGACTCAGAAGTTTCATCTCTTACAAAAAAGTTTGTAAAACTGTTGCAGTTACACTTTTTGTGTTTTGATTGTTTATCATTCTTCTTATACTTATTCCTACAAAACATACTTAGTCATTAACACATTTTAGTTTAGAGTAACATCCGAACAAGACATTTGAAAAAGATTAATTGACTATGATCACTAATCATCTCTCTCTCTCTCTCTCTGTCTCTCTCTCTCTCCCTCCAGAGGGAAGTTTGCCGTGGTGAAGGAGTGTGTGGAAAAGGCCACACAGAACGAGTACGCCGCCAAGTTCCTGCGCAAACGGCGGAAGGGTGCGGACTGCCGTGCCGACATCCTGAACGAGATCGCCGTGCTCGAGGCGGCCAAGGCCAACCCTTACGTGGTGGGGCTGCACGAGGTGTACGAGACCAGCACTGAGATCATCCTGGTGCTTGAATAGTAAGCTTCACACACACACACACACACACACACACACACACACTCATTCGATTAATATGATGTGTAGTGCATAGCGGTATATGACAAATCACAAGGTACTTTTATCAGCCGTACATTAGCAACACCAATCAACTCTATTGGACCCTCTACTGGAAATATATTTTTAACACTAAATGTTTCATTTCCCCTTTTCACTTCTCAAGCCATGCGTTTCTATAGATGCTACATAAAAGTCGAAATGAATTCAGAGTTTTGTGCAGGTTTTAAATCATGAAATATGTATTGGTGCTTCAGGTATCATGAGTTCTGCCGTATCAGCCACTTCTAATATAGTACATTTATTGTAAGTGTGTGTGTGTGTGTGTGTGTGTGTGTGTGTGTGCACGCACACGTGCATGTGCGCACCACTGAACCCTGGGGCTGTTCTCTGCTTGTCCTCGATAAGGCGAGTCAGCGTTCCAACTTAATAATCAGAGAAACACTAACCTTAAAATCACCTCTCACTTATGAGAATGCAGTGTTCTTCTTCAGTGTTCTGTTAAGCCTGTCCAGGTCCTAGATCAGTACACACACACACACACACACACACACACACACACACACACACACACACACAATCAGCAAAGCAGAGTCAAGTCATGACTGAGACACAGAGGAACAGAGAGAGAGAGAGAGCAAGACAGACACTGAGAGAGGTCTTGACTGCACTGTCTCTGTCTCTCTGTGGCTCCCGGTCTCTCTTTTTCTCTCTTTCACCACCGGATCATTACGTGAAACGAGGATGATTTTGTATCTAGTCACGTGTGCACGTGTGCACGGAGGTCTTGCAGAATAAATCCAGACTGAATCTCAGACTGTGAGTGGCGTCAGAATGCAGAGCTGATTGCAATCTATAATGAGACTCCAATTAACCCTGAGAAACATTTCCCACACTGCCTCCTCCATCTTTTTTCAGTTACAAGAATCATTCCTTACTCTAACTCTCTTTATTGTGCTTTTTATCAGGGTTTTTTTTTTGTGGCCTCTTTAGATTTTCCCTTATCATCAACGCTGCAATGCTTTCACAAACTCTGCACTTTTTTCTGAATGTTTCTTCGGCACATACCGGATGCTGGTTTCGAGTGACAGGAGTTTTGAGAAACAGTAGATTGCAGCTCTGTCTGACTTTCAGTGACCGACATCCTGTGCACAGTTCAATCACTTCTGCTGAAGATCAGCTGTACGTCAGTTACCAGTCTGACGTAGACATGTGTGAACACACACACACATGCGCACACACACCACAATGTGTGTCATTGCCTTATTAGGAAATTACTCCGGTTAATCGTTCATTTTGGCTTGAGGATTATCTGGTAATTAACATAGTAACCCTTAAAATCTGTTGTCTTCTTCGTTTACGTGTCTGTCCCCTGTTCTGTAGTATCTTGTCTCCTTTTTTTTTTTTTAAAAGTTCAGTGTGTCCCTAAGGCAGATATACAGCCTGAGAGTATAGTGATACTTTAGTTTATACAGATGCTTCCTTCTG
>JAKKZN010000013.1:5094310-5114587 GCA_033441825.1 Pangasius elongatus | reverse complement strand
AGTTCAGTGTGTCCCTAAGGCAGATATACAGCCTGAGAGTATAGTGATACTTTAGTTTATACAGATGCTTCCTTCTGTCTGATTAATTTTGCATGCTGGGACAAAAAAAATTGCTCCTCTGCTTTAACACTTTTACTTTTTTTTTTTTTGGCTCCATCTGGCTCCTTTCTTTGAGCAGGAGACACAGAGAGATGATTTTTTCCATTTCCTGTGGCTTTTCTTGCTAGGCTTTAACTGGGCTCTAAAAACAGAGCAGCAAGCAAACACACACAAGCCTGCAGCCGCAACCACATCCTCAGTGCTGAGCGCAAACCTAAGTGATGTGACACTGACTCTATCGCATGCTTTTAACATTTAATCTGAGAGCAGAGGCGAAGTTTTACAAGAAATCCAACCCAAATACCATCAGTTCACTGGTTGACACTGACTTTTTTTTTTTTTTTTTTGGCTTTTTGTTCTGACTCACTGCTAGCCAGCCCTTTGTTTCTTCTTCTGTGCATTTTTTCTTCCTCACCAGTACATGTTTTTTTTAGCTTTTTGATGACTTTCAACAGAGGCAAATGCACAGTGTAGTATAGCTGTGCAGAACTCGCACAGTAATGCACAGAAATACTCTCCTGTTTATAGAGGTGGCCTGATACGACAGAATTTTGGACACAACCAGAATGGTCCTGTTTGAAATACAGGAAAAACATTTATTCGAGATTTTGCTTTAAATGAAAAAGCATTAAACGCCATCACTTAAATATCTGCAAGGTTATGAAAGAAATTACATTACCAAACACAACTGCTGACAATAAATAAGCATAAAACGCAAAGGAAATCATTACACGCTGTGCACATGCACAAGATGTTGTGCTTTCAGGTGAGGTAACATTTTTGTGTAAATACGTTTTGAAACCTACGACGTAATTTACGACGTTGTGAAGTATGAAGGCTTTTTGCTTTACACTTTATTAAGCTGATATGTTATGTATTCAGTCTGAGACAGACGCAAGTAAAAGAGAGAGCACTCGTGAATAATGGCAAGAATGACAAGAATATTAAACAGCACCATAGCAACAAAAATGGCTGCTTCTCTTTTGAGCACAGTGTCTGATAACAGCGCTGTTCCACCTTTCGCTCTTCTGTGTGCTGCGTGTCGGAGAGCCTGCCAGTCAGATGCTGTCAGTCCAAAAATCCACCTTGAAGGTGTTATGTTTGTGTTTCTGGTTTTCACTTTTCCTGTGTATGCACTCCTTATGTTTGTTCAGTATCGAACAGCAAGTGTACCATCTAGTTTGGGCTTTTCCAGTGCACTGCCTGTGGGTTGTTGAAAGTGCGTGCAGGACTGAGACTATCTAATTAACTCTGAGCTGATGGCCAGGCTGATAAGCCATGCTTAGTACACCAATTATTTACACAGCTGGCTTTCAGGGTTGTGTAACAAATGAAGCGTACAATATACACACAGGCAAACATGTGAAATCTAAAAATCCCACGCACTTTGCTGAGCTGTAATAGTTACGCAAGCCTGAGGCTCGACAAGCCAATTTATTCATTCTTTATTTATTTATTGTTATTATTTTTACTCCCATTTTCTCTTTTTAAGACGTTTGGTCTCAGCTTTTCCCCAACTACCAGCTCTCAGCTATCATACAGGGAGGGTGAAGCAAACATGCGCTTCCCCCGAGACACATGAAGCCATCCAACCACATCTTTCTGAACTGCTGCTCATGCTGCATCACAGGGCAGCGCAACACACTCGGATGAAAGCTCTATCCGCACTCTTCACAAGCTCCTAGACGCTTGCTATTGGCTAATGTCACCATGATTGACAGGGGAGAGAAAGTATGCCATTCCTCCCACCCACGTTTGCTCTCTTTTCTCCAGATGAACGAGTGAATCTCACGAGCAGGTTTTTGTATAACACCTTGGTCTGTTAGTGCTTAGGATTAAATAGAGCCCCCCCCCTCCCCTCTCTCTCTCTCTCTCTCTCTCTCTCTCTCTCTCTCTCTCAATGCTTATTAAATGTCAGATGTCAAGTCAGGACACAACTGGATAAGACTCGATTTGGATTTGAAGCTATAGCCCTGTCAATAATAAAGTCTAGACTGTTCTGCTTCTTGTACATATCACTCTGGTGGGGTTTGAGTAAATCAGTTAAATCAAAGCCTGACTGTAGGAGTGTTTGAAACTTCAGTCGGTTGTCAGCGTGGGCCGACGTGCACTCATATTAAAGGCCGTAAATCTGCCGTAATACCGGCCTGTTTGGAGCTGAGAGTTAGTGATTCACGGATGTGATGTCTGCAGCACTCGGCCTTTGGTCTCGCTCTGTGTCTGGTCCCTTATTATTTCCCTGCCAAAGTGATCCAGAGATGTTTTGCACTTTGAATAGTGTGCGAGTAGGTGTGGGAGCTTTCGCTTCCAGAAAAACCACAGCATTATAATGTTCTTCACACTCTGTCCAAGTGGCTTTGTATGTTTTGAATGGCAGATCTGAAAGAATTTGTGGGTCTGTGAATTAAGCAAATAGTGATTCAATGTGAGTAATTCAAGCGGATGTTGATCATGCACTAATAGTATTTCTTAAATATTTCTCAACTGTATTTCTGCATTACTAATGTCTCAATCCATGTGCATGCTCAGTAGTGCTTGAAGTACGGGAAAGAGATTTGTTTAAACAGTTGGTTTTGATAATAAATTGTGACTTACTTTCATTTCTTGAATTGAATTTCTTTTTAAATAAAGAGATTGATCAAATATTTTATTTCATTTAAGATTGATATGGTGTATATATACTGAGAAAATGTGTATTTTCTGGCATTTATTGATTGCGATCTTTTCTTTCTGTCTCCGTGTCTTTCAGTGCTGCTGGAGGAGAAATCTTCAATCAGTGCGTGGCCGATAATGACGAGGCCTTCACAGAGAAAGACGTCATCCGGTTGGCCCGGCAGATTCTAAAAGGCGTCGCTTTCCTTCATCGCAGCAGTGTCGTTCACTTAGACCTGAAGGTGGGCAAAATCAGTGTGTGTGCGTGCATGTAAACGTCTACATAAATAAACCGACCCACTGTACAGTCTTCATTCTGTGTGTGTGTGTGTGTGTGTGTGTGTGTGTGTGTGTGTGTGTGTGTGTGTGTGTGTGTGTGTGTGTGTGTAAAAAATCGAGTTACATAACACACAGAAGCTGAGATTTCAGATGGAGTGGCTGCAATTAGAGTTCAGGGTCTCGTAAACTTTTACTGTTCACTTTCATGCAGTCGTTACGAGAGTGAGTGCATCTGTGCGAGAGCAGAGAGGTTGTACTCCATGTCTTCATTGTCGTGGTCAGGTCTGGTACAGAGAGACACTGCAATAAACCTGTGCTAATTACAGCTGCGTGTGGGAGGTACTGATCTGTAGAGGTGACTCTTTGCACAGAATTTGTCTCATCAGATATCCGAGAGACTGTTGAGACACGTTTTGGCCAGTGGATGTAAAGAAAGGGCTGCTTACTGAAAGATTTATTAAGATGGTGAAAAACTAGCAGAGGAAAAAGCTGCACCTCATCCTTAAGTCATGCATCAGCTGTATTTGGTCGGAGCAGCCAAAACCACAGGTCACTGGTAAATAGACGAGTAAAAGCGCACGTTAAAATAGACCAGGAAATTTATAAAGCAAGGCTGATTTACTAGATGGTGCAGATGTTGGAAAAATCCCTTTCATGAGGCCCTTTTTTTCTCAGGAAGTGATTTAATTTGACATACCAGTCCATCGTATTTGCTGTTGAAAGCATTCCTCTTTCCAAATAATTCCAGGCAGGTGGAGAAATTTAACCCACATCTTTCTGAAATAACAGGAATGTGCACAAACGTGTGAAGATTAGTTCCGTTTGTTCTATGTGGATATATTGTTAATAACGCCTCATGTTTGTGTTTTGCCTGTTCCAGCCTCAGAACATTCTGCTAACCAGCGCCCAGCCACTCGGGGACATCAGGATCGTAGATTTCGGTCTGTCTCGGCACGTGGACAGCACGGCAGAAGTGCGTGAGATCTTGGGAACTCCAGAGTACGTAGGTGAGTCACTCGGGTTTATCTGCTTCGGGTTATCTGCAGCGTGAATGAAGGTCAGAAGGAAGTACAGCTCAGATCGGGGCTTTTGGATTGAAGTGTAAAGCCGCACTGCCCTATTTAAAAAGCTTATGTGTATGAAACTGTCAAAACAGAAGTCCACTGGAAATTTGCAGTTCGCTTCTCCTTGAGAAAAAGGCATCTTCAAATTGTTACACAAAGATTTGTGATGGAAAAAACTCCCTAATTTTTGTTGCATCTTGTTATTTAGCTGTGACTCAGCGTTTTAGTTGTAGCAGCTTTGATGATGATTTAGTAAAATTGGTAAAAGAGGGTTATACCATATCATACAGCCTCCTGACTGTTCTGTCGGTTCAGGAAGTGTAAAATCTTAGCGTGTCTTCCTTTTCAGATATTCTGTGCTGTAGTACAAAGTTTGAAGCTTTAGATCTGATCATATCCAAAGCAGTTGTGCTACTGGGCAGTAAAGCCAATTCCCATGTCCGTGTTCACCACAGCTGATGTTTTGCTCAGTAAATTTGTTCCCACTGAAAATCTTTGACGCGAAACAAGTATGCAAGTTCACCTTCACCTCTGTTAGTGTTTAGCGTTTTATTGCTAATAATAGTACAGCATGAATAAAAGTTTGATTTCCTTTTCCCACTCATAGCTCCTGAGATTCTGAGCTACGAGCCAATCAGCACGGCTACAGACATGTGGTGAGTAAGAGCTGCGTGTGTGTATCTGAGTGTGTGTGTGCGTGCGTTTACAGCTTTATAAGGTCAATTTAACTGATAACTTCTCTAGCGTGACAAGGCATTTCTATAAATATTGCTCCATCACTATCGCTGCTTATCATTAGAACCGTTTGTGTAACAAATTTCCCACAGCTGCTAGGATACGTGACTAAGTTATATGTTTGGCACCAATATCACAAGCGTGACACTGCTTCTCATGTCGTATAGGAGCATCGGTGTGTTGACCTACGTGATGTTGACGGGCGAGTCTCCTTTCCTGGGCGAGGAAACGCAGGAGACGTACCTGAACATCTCCCAGTGCAACGTGGACTACCCACAAGACAGGATCTCAAGCCTCGCCGAAGACTTCATCAAATCGCTGCTTCAGGTAGAACCCAGGTATGTCGAGAAAGAACAGCTGATGCACGTTTAAAGGCGTCTGCGTTTTTTCAGGATACACGTCGATTAAAATGTCAAGCTGTACAGGACTTGGGGGAAGACAGTCTCCATCATGAAGCTATAAATTTAGCCAAAAAAAAAAAATCTTGATTGAAATGTAACAGCCAGCAAATGTACAGGCCCTGTTGCGTTCCCACGTTCGTCCCGTGCTCGCCTGACGCACAGCAGTGGCCATTTGGGCTCTGTCACTGTGACTAATGGCAGCCCAGATCTGTCACCATACTGGTTCCATGAGAAACGACGGCAGCCTTTGCCTCAGCACTCACTAAAACTTTACAGCAACAGATCATCAGCGATATGAGAGGAAAATAAGAGGCTAAATAAAAGCTATGTGGAAAAATTCCTCTGTGTGCAAGTAATCCCAAAGAGTAGGAAAAACCTGGGGAGAGGGGAAAAGGGTAGGACTTCTAAGGTTTAAGTTTTGGTCAAACTGCTGGAAAGAGCCTTATGAAAAATCCACAAATTGACAGTTTTAATAATAATAATAATAATAATAATAATAATAATAATAATAATAGTAGACTTTATTTATATAACACCTTTCATGCTTTGTAATGCCCAAAAGAATGAGAAAATGGAGAAAATAAAAATGTAGTTGAAATTTTAAGGATAAATCATTCTAAAATTAGTAATAACACAACCATTGATTAAAAAAATGAAGATAAAATGGTAATAAAGAATTTAGTAAAGCAGGGAACTGTAGCTCAGAAAAAAAATTTAATTAAATGTTTTAGTGCAAATTAAAATAAAACAATGTAAAATATACAAATGATACAACAAATATAAAACTAGAGAAGGGCTAGAAGAAGTAAAAAGATACGTTTAAGCTCATTTGTAGATCGCATTTTAAATATTCCACCCAAGTTGATCTGTATTAACAGAAGCTGGAATTTCACGTCACATTAACTTTAGTTATCCTTGCATGCTGAAGCACTTTCTAATGATATCATATGAATTTTTTTTTTTTTTATCGTCTAGAAATCGATCCACAGCAGACGAGTGCCTGTGTCATCCCTGGTTGAATGCAGACTCTCACACCGACACCGCTGCTACCACCAGCACCACCACCACCACCACCAGCACCACCACGCTCGACGAGCAGGAAACCAGCCAATCAGAATCCGAGCCAGAGAGTCCCGATTCCTCTCCTGAGCGTCCCGACATGCCGTCGTATCCCACATACCCCGGACAAGGGGATCTGAAGACGGGCCGGGACACTTTCACTTTTACAGAGTCGTTCCCTACTCGTCCTGAAATGCAGCAGGAGCTGATCTGTTAGAGTGACAGCCGTGCCGTCCAATCAGAAGGGAGCTCAGTGTGTCAGCGATGTTAAGAAAAGACACTGGTGTGAGCTGGTCCGCTCAGGTGTTTTTGGCCCCGGCTGTGTGCCCATTGTTGTGTGTGTGTGTGTGTGTGTGTGTGTGTGTGTGTGTGTGTGTGTGTGTGTGTGTGTGTGTGTGTGTGTGTGATTTTAGGTATGCACTTATGACTGCAGCTAGTAAGAAGTGCCCTTTAACAAGCCCTTAAGAAGCCTATGGTAATTGCAAATTGTTAATAAAAAGTTTTTTTTAATTAATCAAATAAAAATAGGTTTCTGTCTGCGCACAAATATTCACACACGCATACTCACACACGCGCACGCGCTCATCAGTGTAAATGGAAGCTTCTGTGATTACTGAGTGTCTGTTAGTCTGCTGGTCGGAATTGAATTGTGGGTAATCCTTATCCGGAGAACTGAACTCTCAGCACTAGTGAATGCTCATGAGGTCAAAGATAACAGATGGACATTTGTTAAGACGGACACTCCATCTGCTCTAAGATGAATGCTGAAGGGTGTGCTTGGAGACTTTCTTCACCAGTGGATCGTTGGATCAAGTCCTCTCTTAGTTCACTTCAAACTTGGGAATTGTAGGTTTTTTTTTTGTTTGTTTTTTTTTTAAACAGCACTTTTGGAACAAAAAAAAAAAAAACTGAAAAGGCAAATGTGCCAAAGACTTTGTTTCAGATAAGCACAGTTTAGAGTTTAGAGTTAATGTCCACACATGTGCGTGTCCACACTCCATCACTGTAACCTCTGTGTGTATCACCGTCTCCACCACGTGCCACAAACACCGACTTTTTCTGTTCCTTAGATTCAAGAACGTTTTGCTGCGGTTGCACAAGTTTAATGTATAGTACTTATGTTTTACAGGCCATTATTTTTCCTCTTTTCTTTCTAACTTTTTTTTTTTTAATGTAAAAATCTTAATGCTCTTTAGAGAGCAAAATTGGCATTCTCAAAAGATACGGTTACATCGCCTTGATCTGTAAAATGTCTGTCTGTCTGTCTGTCTGTCTGTCTGGGGAAGCGTTTTGGTTTGATTTGGTATAGTGACTTTCAAGTGACTCAACGGTCATCGGCTAATTCAGAAAACGTCTGGGGTTTGTGGGAGACGAATACATTTTGAGGAGTGTATATATTAAAAAGAATTGTTTGTTTTAAGAGTATATTGTTTAAGATAAGTATTTTTCTATTTTCCGTTGTGTTTGATAATATTGTTGATGTGATAATATGTAAGAAAATATAAAGATCGTCTTAATTTAGGATTTTATGTTTCCTATATGCTTGTGGCAGGTTTGCACTTGTGTCCACTGGACCATCTCTTGATGATGAGTTCGATATTATTTGCATTGCTGGTAAAGAATTGAAGAATAATAAATGTACATTTTGTATTAAAACGTGTTTTTTCTGATTTGTAACCACATTTTAGAACTGATCAGAATGTTGTGTTTGTCTCTCATGAGAATATGAATACATTATTCAGGTTGAGGTGACGATGTCTTCTAAACAGATACGAATAGGAGTATCACCTAGAAGGAGCATAGGTGTCTAGTTGAGACTAAATCAGACCTGGGAATCCCAACAATGCAACAAAAACGTTTTTGCTTTCATGCTGGAATAGTTTAGGCCACACCCACTAAAGACACTGTAACAAGGCAGTTTTACAGAAATGTAGATTTTGATCCCTAATGACGGTGGTATGAGAAACTCCCTGAGAAGACATGAGGAAGAAACCGTGAGAGGAACACATCCTCTTCAGGGTGACACCATCATTACCATATACATTCATACAGTGAAAAGCAAGAAGTATGAATTGCTCTGAACATACACTTCATGGTCAAAGGTTTGTGGACATCTGACCATGACATTCATATGTACTTGTTGAACATCTCATTCCATCTCATTTGTTCTCTCTTTACTGTTTTAATGAGCTCCACTCTTCTGGGAAGGCTTTCCACTAAATTTTGGAGCATGGCTGTGGGGATTTGTGTTCATTCAACCACATGGGCATTAGTGAGATCGGGCACTGACGTTGGGTGAGGAGGCCTGGGGTGCAGTCGGCGTTCCAGTTCATCTGGAAGGTCTGTGCAGGACACTTGAGTTCTTGTACACCAACCTTGGCACACCTTGTCTTCATTGAGCTCGCTTTGTGCACGGGGCATTGGCATGCTGGAACAGGTTTGTGCCTCTCAGTTCCAGTAAAGGGAAATTGTAATGTTACAGCATGCAGAGATATTCTAGGCAATTGTGTGCTTCCAAATTCATGGCAACAGTTTGGGAAAGAACCACATATGAGTGTGATGGTCAGGTGTCCACATACTTTTGGCCATATAGTTTATATGGTCTGAACATAATGTGAATCTTGATATGAGGATAAAACAATTACATAATCACAACAGCAGCTTTAGGGAAGTGTACTGTATATCCCTAGGGCGCCCAAATGAGTTTTTATCTTGCTAACAAATTACTGATTAATCTGGAAATCTAACCAGAAACATAACCAGAACACCACAGGAAATTCCAGCCTGTAAGAACACAAATAGTTTCAGCACTGACATGATCTGTACTCGTCTGTTTATTCTGTCTATCATGGAGGCTTCACGCACCCTTAAATGCAAAGTCAAACAATAGTAAAGCCTGCAATCAATTCATGCTTTACTGCTCTTTTCCTGCAAACTTCGGCTCTTCTCCAATATCCAAACACACGGGTCTCAGGAGTTTCCGTTTCCCAGAAGAAAAGAAGGAACGTCCTGCTGTTTTGCAGTCTGGAATGTGATGCTTTCTCTCTCGCCGTTTCCACTTTCACGCTCTATTTAAATGGCAATGTTTTAAAGAACTGCAAATAGACTGGACATTGCTTTAGTCTCAAACATAGTTTCTTTTTTACTTCTTCTTCTTAATTCTGCTTCACGCAGTCATGGAAAGTTTGTGATTAATCGTACAACGTTAGCAAAAAGTTTCCTCCTGGCACTTAAGAGTTCTCTGAGGAAACATCTAAGAAGGACCCTACAACACTGGGTTTCCTTTCGAAGAGTGTTCCTAATGAAACATCTTTAGAAAGCTATAACCTTTGAATCAAAGTGTTTCTTTTACATAACGTGACCAAATTAAGAGTTGTAGTGGTTTCAGCTTCAGGACAAAAGCCCAGTGAGCTTAGCTAGCACCATTTTCCCAGAAATGTCTTTAAAATGCTCTGGAAAAGCACTGATACCCATTTGATAAGAGGAATAAAAGCTCAAATTATTATGACCAGGTCAAACTCTTGCTATGTGTATAAAAATAAAAAGCTGACACTACTCATTTAGTTAGTTAGTTAGCTACCTAGCAAAACTACTTGATTAGCCTAATAGCCATCTCCAGACACCTTTCATCGGTTAATGCTGGTTATCATGCCTGTTCTGTTTAGAACAGTGAGCAGATTTTGTAGTGTTTGCCTTGCCGTATGTAAAGTTTACAGAAAATAATCGCTGAATGACTTGCATATTAATCTGTATAATTAACACCTAATCTTCAGTGGAGTCCAAGAATAATTTTGTAATGAAAATGTCACTTTTAGTTCGAACTTCTTTGGTCTTCTTTGGTTATCCACAATACCGTTCAACTACATGCTGATAGTGGGATTTAGTCTTTACCTAAAGCGCGTGATGCAGCAGCGCTTTAGTCCCTTAGACTATCCAGCTTTCTTATCTGTACAAACAAATCAGCTTTCAAAGCTTCAAATTTCATGCTAATACAGTCATCAATGCCATCACGCTCATCATCTCGTAGAGTCTCTGCTGTACCTCAGTGCAACTGCGTCATATACATGCACTGCATTGTGAAACTTTAAGTTCAACATCTCCACTAGATGTACACTGGATTTCTCATTAATATGACGTTGAACGTCGCAGAAAATGGTGAGTGAGAAAAGAAGCTCTTGCTCTTTTGTTATTAGGTGCAGCATCTAACAAATTGCAAAATATTTCACTATAAACACATTTAATGTGTTTCAGGGTGGAGTTTTCCTTTAAGTGATAATACATAATGACTTTATTCCAAAGGGGAAGGCAGTTTTATACAACAGGGTTTTTTTTAAATTGGTGGGACAGCACCCCCTCAAATAGAACTCTGATCTGCAGTTTCTGTTACACATACTTTTGTTGTTATCCAAAATCCATGAAGTTTCACCTAAAACTGACACTTCAAGTTTGGTAATTTAACCTTTGTACATGTTAACCTTATACCAGAGCACACAGACATGCATGTGTTTTTTAGCAAACCTCTGCTTTTGATCTGTCTTTCCAACGACATTCTTAAGCCAGAGTGTTTCATGTGGTCTGAAAATTTGAGAAAAGTGGAACCACATAGTGTTGAAATGTACACTATAGGTGTTCTTTTGCAGTGGTGATATAAGAGCCGCCCCCAAGAGCCACAATAATATGGAACCTTCCAAGAAAAAAGGATTTGGGATTCAAAACATCCTGAAATAGAGAGGAATCCCAGGAGATCAGTGAGATCAGGAGAACATTGCATAACCAAAAGACAACAACATGGAAAGAGGAGACTTCTGTAGTGTGATATTATGTTATATAAAAGTGTTTGGATTTAAGAGAATGTGTCTCCACAGACTAATAAAGTCAAATTAGAAGTATGCTTATTTCTTCACTGATAAAATAGTAATTTTGAATTTGATGGCACAAATCTTTAAACCGAAAGCACAGCAGGTGTGTGTTTGACCTATTCGGAAGTGTATTTAAATGCCTCAGGAATTCCTTAAAGGTTCCTTAAAGAAATTTCTTTTCTGAAAAGATGCAAACCATTTTAGAAAGGTGGAACAGATAACCATCCAAAGAATTTTTGGTCCTTAAGTGTAGGAGGGAAAGGATATACACTATATGGCTAAAAGTATGTGGATACCTGACCATCACACCCATATGTACCCATCCCAAAACCCTGGCCATTAACATGGCCATTTCCACTCTTCTGGGAAGCCTTTCCACTAGATTTGGAGCGTGGCTATGGGGATTTGTGCTCATTCAGCCACAAGAGCATAGTGAGGTTGGGCACTGATGTCAAGTGAGAAGGCCTAGGTTGCAGTCATGCAGAGTTCCCGGTCATTCCAGTGGTGTTCAGGTCAGGACTTTGTTCAGGCCACTTGAGTTCTTCTACATTAATCAAGGCAAACCATGTCTTTATGGAGCTTGCTTTGTCACACATTGTCATTGTTATGATGAAACAGGTTTGGGTCCCTTAGTTCTAGTAAAGGGTAATCTTAAAGCCACAGCATACAAAGACATTCTAGACAATTGTGTGCTTACAACTTTATGGCAACAGTTTGGGGAAGAACCACATGTTGGGTTTGAAGGTAGGGTGGTCACACACTTTCGGCCATATAGTGGAATTTTCTAAGGAAATCTAAATTAGGAACTAGAAATATGGGCTCTCCCACATGGATAAATAAAGAACTTTTAAGGGTGATGTATAGAATCTTTTGCCCTAAGCATGTACCTCATCTTTTCCTAGTTGGCCAAGACTTGACATTAAAAAGCATGAGGCTAGTTCGCTGGTATTTAGACTTTAAGTGTTTGTCCAAAATGCCCACGTTCTGTCTTAAACAGATTAAACCGACCAACACCTTGTTGCCACTGGACAGCACCACACTGGGGCCATATTCAAGGTGTAAACCTGCATTCCAAACAGCTAAAGAGAACTCATTGTTCTTTATATAGTCATCACACATGTCAACGTAAATGATGTACTGAACCTAGTGTTACAGTAACCCTGAACCTCACCTTTGTATAACCTATGTATACACTCGTTCCAAACCATATTTGGGATACAATGAATGTTCAGAAGAACAGTTATTCATAGACATGCCACATCAATACCCTTCAAAGCATAACTGATAAAGAGAGTCACATGGAAAGCCACCAACAGTATCCAATAATGTTCTCAAGAAGATCAAATACTCTTTGTCAGATGTCAGATAATATTGATTAGGTCAAAGTTCTCCAGACTGTGTCCAAGATTTCTATGTGCGAACTAGTATTGACTTTAAACAGATGAAATCTATAATACACCTCATCGTTCAGTGGTCATCCCTAAGCCACATGATCTCCGTCTCTCTTGTGTTGTGTTTTTTTCTCTCTCCCACCTTAATGAGCCAATAATAAGGAGCAGAGCCTGGAATGTCCTGGTTATGCAACACGTCAGATCAACTCCAGAGAAAAGTGACAGAATGACTAAAAGGTCAGGAAGGAACCAGTGAGAAAAGTGGGAGTCAAGCTGAGAGACAGATGGAGAGGAAGTAAAGTAAAGAGGAGAAAAACATGAGAGGGAGGAATGAAAACCAGAACAAAAGAGAGACAGAACAGAAAGAGAGGGAACATCTAAGCAACCAACCACTGGAGTTGGAACCATATGAAATATTCATGGTATAGTAAGCCGGTTTGCAACATAGCATTTTCCAAAGAGGACCTCTTTATATGATAAGTAAGGAATAAAACATGACAGGGCATGGTAGTATAAAAAACAATCAACACTGGAGTGGTGTGATACAGCTCGAAGTGAACAGCTACTGTTACCACCCTGAAGTTAATCACTTTCCTGTATTAGCACATCCTGAAGTGTTTTATTCCTTTTATACCACAACACATCATACTTTTGATCTGTTTATAGCAACAGTGAGATAGCTATGTGGAGGAACATCCAGACACAAACTCCATGATGGACCATTAATACTCCAGTATCCCAGGATTTTTATTCAGTCAATCCTTAAACTCAGTGTTTCTCATTTTAATGTTTATCTTCGCTCTAATTACTCAGGAATGCTGATTAGTTGGATCAGTTGGTCCGATCAGGGAAAATAACAAAATCTGCAGAACAGTTGTCCACCAGGACCAGGGTTGAGAACCACTGCTTTGGGCAAATTGGACCACAGTATGAATCTTCTCATTTCCCAGTACCACCAGAAGCTTTTCATGAGAAGAATGCATTTTCAGTCCCCAGAAACATTCAGCAATAAAACTGATATGTGAGTTTTTTAAAAATGTTATTATTGTGAATGACCTCGTCAAAACAATACCATTCATTCATTTTTGGTAACCGCTTTATCCTGCTCAGCATAAAGTGAGCTGTCCCACAATATGATCTTTTCATAAGTTTTCATAAGTTTCATAAGATTCCTGAAATGCAGAAATTAGATTCCAAGGCAAATATGTAAACAACAGTGGGTCCTGGGTATCTTTGAAATTATACAATTTTAAACATTACAGCCATCACTTTTAGATCTAAAATTATTGTCCCTGTCCCTAAGAAAGTAGGTATTACAGGGGAAGACAACACTAATCCTATCATGTCTAAATGTCATCAAAGACTTTAAGGCATCTGAGGAAGTTTGGAGTGTCCAAACAGGAGATGGGATTTCTACAGACTACATTCATTGCAAGCTGACTTTCCCATGTATGGTAGCTCAACAGCACACCAACGGAGGCAACTTTCACTCATGACAGAGGATACAGTTCAGTACAGCATCACAGGATCATAGGACAGCAGACTGGTATGTAAAGAAAACAAACTCCTCACACACTCCTCACATCCTGCAGGAGACTAATGAGTCTGAAATGCGAGATATCCCAACTATTATACAGCACCATTCCATGAGTCAAGCGTCAGCTTATGGTGATACAACACTACCAGGGGGCATTTTAGGTTACGATCATCTCTGCAGAGGAACCTCATTTCCATTGCCTATACTCATGAACTTATTCTTTTGGTTACTCCCCCAGCTCATGAACTTTTATTTGTTTAATAATGTGATGTGTTTTATGTGTTATATATTGTATTATATTGTATTATTTTGCTTTTACGGTATCATATTTTACAGCGTGAACATCATACATCAATGGACATCTTACATTAAAGTGTAGTGGACATTATATACATTACAGTGTATACATCTTAATTTATTAAATATATATTACTTTAATCTTACTTAAAATATCCCCTTGGTGTTAAAAGATTTTCACAAAATCATTTTTCCTAAAGAAATTAATGAAAACCCTGCATGGAAAATATACAAATAACCCATTGCTCTAAAGTATGTATAAAAAGTATATAATTATTTTTATATTTACAAACACCTTTAAACATTAATTAACATTAATATTAATTATAATGGGAGGAGAACATGAGCTCTTTTATGTCTAAACCTCATCAAAGACAACTGAACACCTTTGAAATATCCAAAGACAGCATTTGGTAAGCATGTGAATTCATATATATATATATATATATATATATATATATATATATGGCCGCTCTGGTTTGTACTTATGGTTTTATGTTAAGGATTTATGGACTTTTTATGTGCTGCACTCCATCATATTTCTCTCTGTTTTATGTAAATAATAGGCAATAACGCAGCTTGATAACTTCTGCACTTCTGCACCATGTCTCTCAGCCAAATTCACAAGAAGGCAAACACTTGAGAAAGGAGCAGAGAAGTGCACAAAAACAGGTCAGTGAGTCTGTCAGGCCATAATGTGTTCCTCATGTGGCTGAAGTACATTCTTTACCTCTCCAAAACATACACATTTCCTTGCTGTGTGTATGAGACAGCTTTCCTTGGGGCATGACTGCATTCTTCCAAATAATACACAAAAGCTTTTGGTTGCGCATGGCTATTTTCTTCTGTGGCGAGAAACAAAGGTTTAAGTGGGTAAAACACACACACACACACACACACACACACACACACACACACACACACACACACACACACACACACAAGGCTGAAAAAAAAACCTCTTAATGCTGTTTTTTCTGACAACTGTTCTTTTTCTGGTTTCAAATTATAGCTGTTATTTTTATAAATGAATATTGGCAAGTTGACATAGCACTGGAATCTGTGGAGTAGTTCAGTCTGTCATTGTATGTGTGTGTATGTGAGGGAGGGAGAGAGAGAGAGAGAGAGAGAGAGAGAGAGAGAGAGAGAGAGAGAGAGAGAGAAATGCAATTTTATGCCTACTAGTCTGTGCCAGTGCCACTATCAGGGTGGGGTTGAGATACTAATGATCATGAAAGCATTTAGTCCTTTTCCTGTTAATGATTTGTCAGCATTTAGGAATGAAACATTCCTCTAGGAATGAAACTCTTCTTTTTTTTTTACATCCCTGTCTGAAAACTTTCCTTGTGTTCCAAAGACTGCAAAAATATTAGACCTATATCCTTTCCTTATTTTATATATTTAACTACCTTAAATACTGTATAATCAGTTAAACCACAAAAAGGTATGTTTGGGAAACAGTGAAAGAGCATGAAGTGTCTGAGAGGTAATGAAGTACATTTGAAAGGCGCACCTCTAAAACCCTCTTTGAGCATCAATGGGAAAAGTGTATCCTGCAAAACTACAGTGCTTCAGTCGCAAAATCTTATTGGAACTGCTAATCAGATGTCCGAACCATAACCATTCCTTTCTGAAAAGTAATTCTAGCTTATTAGTTTAGGATTACACCTTAGGGTTTCTCTTCCTTCTCCAGCTTCTAAAGTCATGTGATACAGATTCACCTACTCTGCCAATCTCGTGCCAAGCTCGGTGGTAAGTGACTGGTATGGTGTGGAATGGTTATCAGTCAAGACACGTTCAAATTCGTACGTTTGGGATTGGCATGTGTACACATCCTCAGCACTGTCTAGTCTACACTTGCAACTGGATGCCATCATAAGACACAGACACATACTCACAAAAAGTGAAATAAAGAGGTGGGATAATTGTGTACAGAACACAAAAGTCCCAAATGATGGCTCATCTACATCCAGTGTTCCTCTTCCCGATCATTTTTACACACCCATGTTCCACATCACAGTGTGTTCCAGACAAGACAAGCCTTTTCACTGTCACTGTCCCACAGTGCTGAACTGAATCTGGCCTATTACCAAGTCTAAATCACACTCACTATTGTCACAAAGCAGCGTTACTGAAATCTGGGTGTAGATTCAGATCCTTATTGAGTAAGCCAGTGGCGAACGTGGCAAGGAAAAACTCCCTGAGACCACATTAGGAAGAAGCCTTGAGAGAAACCAGACCCAGAAAGGGATCCCATCCTCTTCTGGGTGAAACCAGATAGCGCAATTATACAGCATTACAGTATACAGTGTGATGAAAGGATGTTCAGTACGACCATATTGTGATTAAGAGTCATGGAATGAGAACAGGACAGTCTTTATGATATGATTGCAGTTTTTCA
Source organism: Pangasius elongatus (assembly GCA_033441825.1). Classification (NCBI taxonomy): domain Eukaryota; kingdom Metazoa; phylum Chordata; class Actinopteri; order Siluriformes; family Pangasiidae; genus Pangasius; species Pangasius elongatus. The sequence goes on along the minus strand of JAKKZN010000013.1, from coordinate 5,097,813 downwards.
AAGTATCCCTTAGATTATCCACTGAGGACAACATCAAAACACTAACTACACTCTAATTAAACACTCCACACTTTCAACACAGTTCCTGAAAGCATGTCTTCACAGACTAACATGCACTAATTATGAATTCCATCCTTTTACACGTCTTTACCAAAGCAGCAATTGGCCCTTTCCACAACATTTAATGGACTTTAGTTTAGCAGAGTAAACCTAGCAAGCTAGTATGCAGTACTGTAATGGAGTTTGCTAACTACTAGCTTACAATTTCAAAATGGCACTATGCTAGTGTAGTGGTCCTTTGTTTTTGGGTTTTTTTTTCAAACAGCAAAGATTAAAATGCAAATTTGAGTTTTCACCACTCTGTAAAGAAATTACCTTTCACAGAGGAGTTGTTAAACAATTAGCTAACTAAATGCCTGACTTTCTAGCTAGCTGTTAACATTAGCCTTGATTTTTATCATCATGTCTTCAGATTATCATTAAATTGCTTAGAATGTCAACAAGAAGTGTTGGTTATTAATTCTGCTTCTTTCCTCATATAACCTATAGCTCTACTGATCTGAAGTATACAAATGTACAGCACTCTCTCCTATTTGCTGTAACTGAACTTCTCTGTAAATGGATTTGGTCTTTAGCAGCCCAGGTTATGACATTTTGCCGCTGTAAGCTTGCTATATCATTTTCATTGCTTAAATTCTAAATGTAGGCTAAAATAAGAGTGAATAGGACAAATAATGTCGACATGTATCCTGTGCTTATTGCTGTTTTTTAGCCTTCACTCATTTGTATGTTTTCTATTTAAAGGTGCAATATGTCATTTTTTTTAAAAGTTTGTTTTGACTTATAATGTCACAATTTCAAAAAAACTGTGAATCACAATATTGCCGTGCAATGAATCAGGATAGATTTTAAATTTCAGGCTTGTGTTTACAGAGGTCAGGTCCAGAAATGAACTCTGGTCTAGTCACAACAAAGTAGCTCTGCCTCTTTTCACTTGAAAGGTAACTGAAAGGTAATGAGGTATATGTTGAGTTCGACTAGAGGTCGTATCTTGTAATTCCCAACTTCTGACCAAGAAAAACTACAGAAAACACCCCCTGAACTCGGGATAATCTTCTCAGCTACAGGGAGTTCAGGGAGTGACGTCAAATCAACATGACTGCACACGACATCAGAAGTAGCACTTCTTACCTTTAATGAGTTATGCTGTATATATTAGTACTTGCTTTAGCTCAATCAACATACAGACATATTTACTTAAATGGGTGCACCTATCAGAGGGTGCTAAAATTACAAATGGTTGCTTTAAAACACTTCTAATTAATGCTTGATATCTTTAAGTCAATATTTTTAAAGATATGAACAGGAACAGGTTTATACTGAGTTATGAATAAACTTGTTATAGACTGCAATACCGAACCACCACAACCAATGATATAAGATCTAATGACAGAGGCAAGCTTTAAGTGTGTTTTTGGATGAGAGTAACATTAAAATGTACCACATACAGTATTTAGGGCTATGAGTGCTAAATCTCTGATAATGAAGCCTCAAAAAGAAAGTACTGTAGAAAGTAGGTTCCTTGCCTTTACCTTCAGTTTTGTTCCTAATCATGGCTGCATAGTGAAACCTCCAGTAAACCATCTGTCAGTGATCGTGTGGGCTCCACAATGAAGATTGCAATGATAATGCAGAATGTAGATGTTAAGTTGCACAATAGCAGAAGGTAAGCATCGAGGATCTTCTATATACTGGTACCCAGGTGGTGGAATGAAGACTAAGCGCTTATAGACGAGCACAAAACATGCCCCAAAAAGAAAAAACAACCTTAACAATAACTTAATTTTAAAAATACTCTGTTTTTATACCCGTGCTAACTCAGTGTACTAACTCCTCACTAATAGGGTTTTAGCTAATGATGTTCTTAGACCCTAACCTATTTATTCTAGCATGAGGATGTTTTTCAATGGAGACTACAAAGCACAGGATAAAGGGGAAGACAATGCTGCAACATCCTGTTCTCTTAATTCGAATTCTCCGAAAGCAGAATTATTTCCTAGCTTCCATCAGGAAATCGAGTAAACCAGAATTTAAAAGAAAAAAGTTCCAGCACAATAAAATATCAAGGCAATCACCCATGTTTCTCTTTCTTTTCCATGGAACAAGCCAGTTATCATTCCAATCAGTCATTCTTCTCCGTGTGTGTGTGTGTGTGTGTGTGTGTGTGTGTGTGTGTGTGTGTGTGTGTGTGTGTGTGTGTGTGTTAGTGAAAATATGGTCTCTGCTTTCTAAAATAAAGAAATTGCCATATTCCCATCACTGTTATATTGAAACATTGAAAAATTGGCCTAACTTGTGTGAGGTTGCAGGCCCAGACTAAACTTCTCCTTCACTGGTACTAAATCACTACCAGGTTAGGATCAGTGGAATTCCAAGCCTCTGAGTCAGGAATGTGTATAAGGAAACAACACATTTTCTCAGGCATTTTCTGTCTCTCTTTCTCTTTCTGCCTGCCTCTCAGTCATGAGGAAGTTAAAAAAAGACCTTTCAGTGAGACTTTTCAGCTGGAATCCAATAAACATGACTAAAACTGGAACTCGGTGTACTGAAGGGTTCATTCCAGTGGTACCTCGACACCAGAGGAAAATCGATAGTTATCTAACAGTGACTCACTGAGAATACAGGGTACGGAGAGATATAATAAGAATATAATTATCATGAGAAAGTCAACATATTTTTAACAGTGGCATTATTTATCCTAGGTGTACAAAAGGTGGTGAAGGGTCAAAAGGTGTTGATTATTTTTCTATTACAGCAACTCTGATAATAGATCCAGTTGCAAGTCAAATCGCAGTTTATATTAAGGCACTTGTTAACAACTATGTTATCGTTTCTATAGTAACAACTTACACAGAGACTTGTATGGCAGATGATCAATATAATCTAACACTACTAAAGATTAAAGAGGTTTAATTAATTTTTAATTTAACAAATTGTGTTGAAATTGTGTTTTTTTANAGAGAGAGAAAAAGAGAGGCTGATGATAGAACAACAGTTTATAACTGATATCATGTAAGTGATCTCGTCTCGTGGACTTTCAGCAACTGCAATTATAACTATAAATGGTTAAAAATCATGATGTGTTATTCATTAATAAATTTAAACTTGTAATATTTGGCAAATAGATGTGGTATAAGAGGAATAAAACACTCCAGCAGCTGCTGAAAACAATCACCTATGGGATGGGAACAATAACGTGTTTTCACATCAAGTCGCATCACAACACACAAGGGTTTTATTCCTTAATATACTGAACTGTGCCCACTTTTATCTTTATTTCTGCCTCCAACCTCTTTCATACCATCTAAATAACTTTTAGATCCTCTTAGTATAATATTTGGCCACCTATAGCTCACCTTCATGCACGTTGCTCCTGATATTTCTGTTTTAACTCCTCCAGATTGCTCGCTCGAATATACTGACTTCTTTACATCAGGTCTGGA
>JAKKZN010000013.1:5071178-5084147 GCA_033441825.1 Pangasius elongatus | reverse complement strand
TAATATAAACGTGTGATTTGAATTACAGCTGTCCGAACTGTTGTGAAAGTTAATTGACACCTTCAGATCCATCAGAATCTAGCGCTGTGGCATAAGACTAAAATATCGTGTCATGATACTTGAAGACAATCCATACTTCCTACGATCTACAACAGTTCTACAACAGATCCTTTCTATGATCCATGGTGTATATAAATATGTATATATATATATTGTCTTTAATTTTGAGCTTTTTCATTTCTGTATTTCATCCTCCAACACCACCCACCCATCCCCCACCCCCCATTGCCACTGCATTCTCAGTGGTTAGTATTTGGGTGTGAGTTGGCCTCACTGCTTCCTCAGGTACCCACATCAGACCGCTTTTTCCAGGTCAGTGACACAAATCTTTTAACACGTGGCTACTTTCTGACAGATACCATTTCAAAAAAGTCTTTATCTTTCTTAATTTCAGGTTTAGATATTTATTTCCTTCTTTCTGGAGTCCACAGAACGTCAGACAGACTAAATGAATATGTTAATTTTTATAGTTTTTAGTTGTAATATTGAATTCTAACAGGACGATATTTTAGTCTTATGCCACAGCGCTAGATTCTGATGGGTCTGAAGGTGTCAATTAACTTTCACAACAGTTCGGACAGCTGTAATTCAAATCACACGTTTATATTTNATGCACTCTTTCTAATATCTTTCATTTGTATAACATATAACAGGACTTGTATGGTGGACACTGAACAATAATCTAAGATTAATAATAAACCAATTTAAAAACAAACATGCTGTTATTTAACAAAGATGTATAATCGTTGATAATCAAAGTTTTCTGTAAGGAGATGTTTAACATTTGTGGAAGGAGTTTCCAGCTAGGACTGTCCTCTAGAGTGCTGGCCCTGCTAGAGCCAGCCTGTAAGAATGACCTGCTAGCATGATTAAACCTGACCCTCCATCCAATACCAGCTAACTGTCCCAGGCTGCTGTGTTTTCAGCAGGGGCTTTGTGCTTTCTGCTTTCTTGGTGACGGATAACATTTGTCTGCACTGTCGGTGTCCTGTCACTGTACTGTTTTAAGTATATTGCACATTGCACCTGTGTGACACCATTTTATAATGTATAAACACAGTGAAGTGAACTGGTTTGACTCTTTTCCAGCTATAAAGTGTTCACCACGCCACTAAATCATATTCAGGCTCTCCTAACACAGCCATGAGTCTGGTGTTTAAGGAGCAGGTAAACCAGTGCATCAGGATCAGGCCTGAAAGTGAACCTGTGCATCAATGGCGGCGCTCACCTTGGTCACATGACCTGCACGGGCCTGCCCGTGACGTCACGTGGCTTGTCCGAGGCTGATCAGCTGATCACACAGAGAGGAGACAGCCGCGGGATAGAAACATACACAGGGACGCTTTAATTCACCTTATATTACTGTATTGTGAGTAAAAAAAAACTTTTTTTAATATTTATTTTTTCCGACTGGAATTAATGCTTACGGTTGTAATATAAGAAGTGACGTCTGAGCCGTCGCTCGCGCGTTCTGGCAGCAGCAACCTGCTCGGGATGAGGTGTTAGCATTAGCCTCAAGAAGCTAACCTAGTGATGTGGGTGTCCCGAGTAGCTTTATCTGGAGTTTTAACTACTTTTCAAGTACGTGTTGTTATTTAAATATTAAATATTCGTTTTAAGAAAACTCCTTCGACGTTAATAAGACGAATAAGTTACTTTCAGCAACCTGTTGCGCTGACAGCCGACAGAAGCTAAAATTGAATTTGCTAGCTTGTTAGCCGGCTAATTAAATTCCTAATGTGAATGTGGACAGAGTGCCGACTTTATTTCTATATTCTCCACGGTTTAAGGCATTATCTGTCTCTGTGTGAGTGAAGCAGCTGATGCTTTGCCTTAGAGTGATACAGAGATGGGAAGAGCGCACTGAATTATGCAGCAAGCGGCCAGTTTTCCACCAGACAATCAGAAACCATCTAATAAAACATGCATTAGTTGGACATTGTTGTAGAGTTTCCGTAGATCACGTGACTCTGGTTAATCTGTGGCTTTAATCCTCTTCTTCACACTGTTCAGGCTGGATACCAGCTCCACAGGAAACACAGCAACAGAACCGTGTTTTTTTTTTTTATTATTATTATTATTTGCAACCAGAGATCCCTTTATCTGTAAAATTAATTCCACAGACCCCCTCAACATAATTCTGACTTATTCAGATATTAGGCTCATTGTTCAAATGTGTACAGTAATGTTCTGCATAATTATTAGACCCAGAAAGTTTTGATTTTTTTTTTACTTCCTGAATTTTTCACTCACAGAACACTTAGGTCCAAGTTGACGTTATTTATGGTCTACTTGTTTTTTTTTTTTTTCTTCTCCTGGCCCCATTAAACCTGTTCAGTTCACCTGACCACCAGTCAAACATCAGAAATATCAACATCAAGTCAAATCACCTTTATTATCGATTATATAAAGATTTGACTTGATATTGATATTTATATGGCACATTTCAAACGATGACGAGTGATCGTCGTTTGTAGTTTTGTTAAGTCATGGATGTCTTAAGTTGCTGGTATGGCTCCAAAATATCTTTAATCTCTAACTTGTGTTTACTAAGCGACAAGTCTCAAATACCTAATGTTTCAAATCGTGTATTTTCTGTTATTATGGGTATGTATTACAATAGCAAGTAGGATTATTTTGAGACACAGGAAGACACAGAAAGACAGTGAAAGCCCCAGAATTGAAAGAGTGAATAAATGGTGTTAGAGAGGAGGGGTCGTCTCCATGGGAAGAGTCAAAATGTGCTTGTAAAAATAACCTTGCATAATTATGGTAATGTTGTATTTCTGTTACCTATCAGTCTTCCAAAAAAGCTATAAAAACGTCAATTAAATATAAATAAATAAATTAAAGTCATGCTGTGATTCACAGGTCCCCAGTCCCTGGACTCTAAAATCCAAGGTCCCCGGACTCTAAATTACAATCTAAAGTAAGTAAAACTGCAAGGATGTACAGCAGTGACTGTTAATAAGCGATTTCAGATGTATGTACAGCGTGTCTGAAAAGTCAACGAGAGGAAAACTGCATATGCTTATTATTTACATCATATGCTCAGCACTTACACCTCTGCGCATTTTCTCGGTCGCTGTGTCATGTTTTTTGTGGATTAGATTAATTTGGAAGCGATGTTAAAACGCAGTATAAAGTGGTAGACCTTTCATTCTAACAGTGATCAATATGACATATTGAGCGATATTAAGAATACAGAAATAGTATTTAAAGTTGAGCGTATACAGCACGGCGCAAAAGTCTCAGGCACACGGAACGAAATGCTGTAAAGCATTTCAAATAATGAAATTAAACATTTCTACATTTAAAAATTCTGTAAAGCACAAACTGGAATAAACTAAACAAAGTGTATCAAGCATTGTTTTTTTTTTGTTTTTTTTTTTTTATATAAATCAACAATAGTTTCAGGTACAATGTGTAGTTTATAAGACGTTAGTTGGGAAGTTTTGGAGAATCTGCTACAGTTCTTCTGATGGCTTTGACTGTCTCACTTCCTTCTTTTTTTTTTTTTTCCTCCCCTCACCAAAACCCATCAACCTTCATTATGTATTTTTTCCCCTTAATGCAGAAGTCATAAAACGAACATCTATAACAACATTAGGGTGCCTAAGACGTTTGCACAGTACTGTACTTGCTTATAGTGTAGTTCAGTCTGCACGGGCATTTTGCTGATGAAGCACAATACTTTAAGACATATTTACAATGCCCCACATATAACAGTAAACAATAAAATAGACAATAAAAACAATATAACAGTCTAACTATCTTACAAAAAAAAAAAACTGCAGGCCATTTTTTTTTTGTATTAAAAGCATACAAAATGTTAATAGGGAATTTAAATATCGTCATGTCACCCAGCCTTAATTTGTGGGTTATGAGTTACGGTGAAGCCCAGCTTCATCCTCGAAGCTATTTATTCAGGATAAATGTCGAACTCGTCGTTGTAACATCGTTCTGATTCTGTCTGAATAGCAGCTGTTTCTCTCACAGCCATACATGCTAAAAGATTAGAGGCAGCTTTACTGAGAACAGTTTTACTGAGTTGGAGACATTGTAACGTGTGTGTTTATAGTATACTATCCTTTTTTTTTAATTTTGGAAGGAGTCTCCAGTGTCAGAGCTTTGTAACAGTCAGAGGTGAAGCTTTAACTAAAAACGGACTACTTTACAGTTTCTTAGTAACAAGTGGCATTTGTTTGTCTTCAAGAGAAAGTGAGGGAAAGCTATTTATAGCTGTTATAAACCATACATCCTTAATGGGAACTTGTTTGTCTGATGCTTCTCATGTAACTATAAATGGATAAAACTTACCACTTAATAACAAGCTTAACTATATAAGCTTGTTGGCAAATTGCAGTGGTGTAAGAGGAATAAAACACCTCAGGATGTGCTGTTATAGGAGAGTACTTGGCCCAGAGGGAATCTCGCCACTCAACTGTCCTTGATTATTTTCCTATAATAGCATGCCCCGCTGTGTTTTAAGGTATTTTTCTGCATAGATATGAGTGTTACATCCCAAGAAACACTCGTGTGATATCCCATGCATTATAACAACATCTAAAACGTGTTCAAAGGCTGATTATTTTACAGAAACATATTAACGTGCGCAGAATGTATCATTGCACTTGCTACTTTGTTAAAATGTCATTCAGAGAAACGTTACACAATACAGGTCTAATATAACTTCATAAAAACACACAAAATCAGTAATCTGTTATTATTTATTCATATACATTTATTTCATTATTTCCCCCTTCTTTAAGCCAAAATCAGTATCTTGCTTTCTTGTCAATATCGCTTTCTTCCCTCTGAAAGGTCACATGACCTGATGTGTACGCTCTCTCACTGATGCTAAGCTAGTGCGTGCAATGAGACACTTTACAAGTCAGCACAAGCTCAAATGTTGCATTGGCAGCACGGGATTTGCTCTGTGTCATGCTCTTGTGAACCTGTGAGACTTGTGCTGCTCCTAGAAAACAAAGCCATCAGGTTATTTTCCTCCGAGGAGCACTGAGAATAATCACGGCCACACCTTCTGCTCAGCTCACTGTTTTGTCTGAGATGAGATCTCTCCGTTAACAGAAGTAGTGATTAAGTAAAAGGGAAACATGATGCAGCAGACAGGAATTTTGCTGGTGTGTGGCGTAAAAAAGAGCCTATTATGTAAATAGGCGCAATGAGTATTTAGGTACTTTTGGGTATATATGGTGCATTTTAAGTTTGTGCAGAAGCTGCAAGTGGGTGGAAGTGTTAACGTGTTGTTTTTCAGTTTGTTCTGTGGTGTCAGGCCTTCGCTCGCTCGCTCGCTCGCTCCCTCCCTCGCTCCCTCCCTCCCTTCCTTCCCTTCTGTGAAGCCACACAGCTCAGTGTTGATAATGAGTGCTTCACTCTGTCCATTTGTACACAGTTTAGATCTCTGCGTATTTAGGTGCGGTGCTTTTCCGCTGTTCCGTCGCCACTTTATCGCTTTATGACTTGTCTGTTAATTTAACTTTAAACTTTTTGTTCCTCAGGTGCTGTCTGGTGGTGGTGTGAGCGCTAGCTTGGCGTCATGGGGGAGCTGTTCCGCAGCGAGGAGATGACTCTGGCCCAGCTCTTCCTGCAGTCCGAGTCTGCCTACTGCTGCGTCAGCGAGCTCGGGGAGATCGGCATGGTGCAGTTCAGAGACGTGAGTACACACACTGATACCGCCGTCTGTACGGGATGTGGACAGGAAATGAATGTTTAACCATACTGCGGGACCTTGTTTCACACGCATATGATTTTGTCTCTTTTACATTTTAAAGCTTTTGTGAAAAAATATTGTTCAACTAGTTGGGATACAAAAGGTCTGTCTATTCATATGCAAGCGTGAATTCATCAAGTTTAGACCTTTAACGAGAACTAGAAAACATGGCTTATAGGTAAATAAACAAGAGCTGTGTGTCATCTCCCTGTAAACACTGTAAACACCCACAGTGCTGAAAGCGAAGTGTCTCAGCAGCGCACGAGTCAAAACGTCACACCAAAAATATGTAAAGGATAAAACACAGCAGGTTTGTATTAGCGGTTATAGTACATCCTGAAGTGTTTTATTCCTCTTATACAACACCAATCTGCTTACAATTACATTTTTCATTGAAGTCAAATCATACGGTTTAGGAGTTCATACTTACATTTAATATTGTGGAACATCCTCGAGACAAGTTAGTTCTTGTGATCACTTATGTTATAGCAGCTATAAATAGTCTTTCCTTCACCATACTCTTTCTCTTTCTCTCCAAGCAACTTGTAATGTAACGGCATTATATCCGAGCTGCTTTTATAGAAAATTATTCGACCCCTTCTGACCAATCAGGGCTCTGGTATAAGACAAAATATTACTTTCTGCTATGCTGCTTCTTGCATGCGGCTGGTTCACTTCTGCTCACTGTAGGATCTTTTAACATGTGATGATGCAGTGGTGCAGAAACAGCGCCGTTACCGCTACTGGTTTAAAATGACCATCATGCCTACAACACCATGGCAGGTACAGGCTAAATAATTAACCAGAGGCCTACCTTTCATGCACAGATATATAGGCTACTGTTAAAGATAATACTGCGCTAAAATTGCATGCTATGCTAGGTATGCTGGACGCCATTTAGGTGTAAAGAGGTTGAGCTAAAGTGAAAGAAATCACTTTAATTTCAATCTCCAGCAGAAGAGATTTCAAGGGGACAGCGCAATAATCTTACATAATATTCCTGAGAATTCTTCATCCTGCACTGATTGAGCAACTTGGATGTCTGGTGGGTTGCCATGTCTGTTACAAATCATTTAGGGTGCACTGTGTGTGTTTTGCAAGGCGTTTTTAAAGTTCTTGCATGTAGCCTTTACAGACGGTTATATTTTGTTCGCTGGTTTGCCTTTGGTTAATTTAGCTTATGCTGACCTTTTTTTGTGTGTGTGTATGTATGTGCGTGTGTGCGTGTGTAAACCACAGCTGAACCCTGATGTGAACGTCTTCCAGAGGAAGTTCGTGAATGAAGTGCGTCGTTGCGAAGAGATGGACCGCAAACTGAGTGAGTCAGCCATGTATTATAGGAGCCTAGAAATAAATACTGTCAAGAAGTGCAGTTTTTACTTTCAGTTCCCTCTGTCTCTCTGTCTCTTTGTTTGGCAAATATCGTCATTCATCCTCCCTTTTCTTTTTCCACAGGGTTTGTTGAGAAGGAGATAAAGAAGGCTGGTATTCTCATTGTGGACACAGGAGAGAACCCAGAGGTCCCTTTCCCTCGAGACATGATTGACTTGGAGGTATTGAATGGATTAGAAGTGGTATTTTGTTTTTTGGTCCTGAATTCTCAAATATGTCTCTGGCATTATCAGTGTCAGAGGATGAAATGCATAACACATTTTGTGATGTGTATTGCTAGCCTTTCAGAGTAAACAAAGTATCACATAGCATTGGCAAATGCCTCAACATGCTCAGAGGAGAACACTCAACTCATGTGACTCAGCACCTCAATGCACATGTGAAGGTTTAGCTCATTTTTTTAAGCATCAAATTTCAACAATTTTGCCTTAAGTCATACTTTTCTTAATGAAACTAAATAACAAACTACAAAAAAAAACTCTGACAACAGCAGTAGCCAGAAATAGAGATGAATTTCTCAAACCTGTTCATGCACCCTTAGGTTTGTTCTGATGTCCTTTGTATGACATACTGATTGGCGATGTTCACCCATAATCAAGAATTTCTCTGGAGCAGCGCTGTCACACATTAATAGCTAAAATGTTCAAAATGTGCTATTTGTACTTTGGGCAAATAAATTTGGTGCATACCCACTGGATCACACTCTATACCCAATTCCTAAGTCTTGCACTTAGCCATTAATTTTGGTGTCAGATGTGAAAGGAGTCTAATCTGCTTTCAAAGCTAGAAGCAATGTTTGCGTCTATCCTTGTTCAAGATGTGAAAACATTTTTTTCTGCAGGCCACGTTTGAGAAGCTGGAGATCGAGCTGAAGGAGATCAACACTAACCAGGAAGCCCTGAAGAAGAACTTTCTGGAACTGGCTGAGCTCAAACACATCCTCAGGCGCACACAGCAGTTCTTTGATGAGGTATTCGAAGCTTGTCCTATTTTGTTGTAATTGTATTCAACTTTTATTATTATTATTNTGTGTTAAAATGCTTCATACCGTTCAGTGCTGTTGAATTCTCAAATCCCATTGGTCAGAAGTGGTTGATTACATTTATAACAAGCTTATTGTGCTTGTTCTAATACATTATAGTAACAGAAACAGACTAAACACCATGTGTAATTATTGATAGTTTGTATTTTTGGAAGGACTCTCCGATGTCAGCACTTTGTAACGGTCAGAGGTAAAGCTGTAAATTCCTTTTCCTCCACAGGAAAAGTCTTCAGGAGGCCTTTGCCCTTTTTTGCAGCATCTCAGTAACATGACAAGCTGCATATTAACGTCTTATTAACGTCAATCAAGAGGTTAAAAACGAGAGAGTCTGGTGAGGGAATGACTTTACAGCTGCTATATAAAATAAGTGATAACAGAAACGAACACATAGACTCCTGTAACGTATTGCAATTTACATTGAAATTTGTTTTTTCATACTGCAAAAAGAAACTATTTCTACATTAACCTGGCAAATTGCTGTGGCGTGAAAGAATAAAACACTTCGGGGTTGTGCTGTTATTGGAAAATAATCAGCTTAGGGGGGTAACAGTAACTCGTTTCAGGCCACATGATTATTTTCCTATAACAGCATGCAAGTGTTTTATTCCTTACTTAAATATATTCGAACGTAGTACTTACTAGTATTCTTGTTTTTTTGTGTTTTCTCAATTTACTGTTATCTAACAGGTCGAATTATACAATCCTTCAACACTTTAGTTTGACTTTTGTTTTGTTAAGTTTAAGTTTCACCTTAGCATATGCTTCACTTTTATGATGATCTTTGACCCGAAATCACTTAACCAATCTTTGCAGGTGAACTTTGATGTTATTGTCTTTTACCATTTGCCTCTGTTAGCTAAATGTTTGGTTTCTTGTAATCATTTACTTGTTTAAAAACCAAAGCTTATGATGAGGCTTGTGTACATTTTATAGTGAAAAGTGACATTATGAATGACAGGCTGATAACTGCAGAAATAGTGGAAGCACTTCAGTAAATTAATTTTTTAATTTTTTAGAGGATTTTCAGCTTGGTGGGGGAAAAAAAAACCTGCTAGCATTTGAGAGAGAGTTCGGTCTCTAAGTGTCTGCCTGTCCGTCCGTGTAACTGTCCATCTCCGTCTCTGTTTATAGATGGAGGACCCTGCTATACTGGAGGAATCGTCCATTCTGCTGGACCCGACCGAGATTGTCCGAGCTCCTCTCAGGCTTGGGTGAGTTATCTAGCTTTCCATAGGCATCATCTGAACTGGTCCACCATCATAAGCGTACAAAAAATCGAGCATATTGACCAGACCTAGGTGAGGGACCCAGAGCAGGGTAAAAAGACAGAATTCGGAATGCCCATAGCTGTACTGAAGACAGCAGGAGAGTTTAAAAAAATCAATCGGGTTATTTAAACAAAAAAAGAAAGAAAGAAAGAAATGTATTTACACATATTGAGAATTGCAGGATGCAGTGTAATTGGCGTTTATTTTAAGGATGTGCTTGACCTTATAAAGGTGCAGTAATAGTTTACAAGCTATAGCTTACAGCTGTAAAAATAGTATATGAACATTTTTGAAATTCCTCACAAATCACTCTCAGTTAGCCAGTGTGAAAACAGTAGTGATAAAGTGGCAGCACTTTTTTTTTTTTTAAAGGAGGTGTTACATATGTGCGTAGTCAGATATCACGTCATTAATATCTAAAGCGCTTCCAGTGCTAATAGGACTGAGTGTGAGATTACTTATTTTACATGCAAGTAGCACTAAAAGAAAAATGAACAGTACAGAAGCGTACAGCTCAGAATGTCTTTATTAGGCATGATATTATTTAGTAAAATGCAGTTTAATTCAATATTTCTTCCTAATCATCTCCCTAGTTACATTCTTGTTATTCCTGTGTTCAGAAATGTATTAACAGAGCTGATCTGTAATTACATTTTAGAAAATTATGTGCCACCCTTTCATTCTCAAGTGTCATTTTATAGTTACATGTTGAACTAAATGGGCTTATGCAGTACATGTGAATTTCTTCCCAACCTCTTTAAATCTTAATCAAAGCCATTTAGAGCACCAGCATGAGTCATTTCTTTCTTCTAGTTCTTAACCTTTTAGCTGCTTGCAGCTTTGTGGCAGGCGTGATTGGCCGAGAGAGGATCCCCACCTTTGAGAGGATGTTGTGGAGAGTCTGCCGAGGCAATGTGTTCCTGCGCCAAGCAGACATCGAGGACCCCCTGGAGGACCCCACTACAGTCAGTGCCATACCCGTGATCAAATATAGACCAGTTTATTAACACTTAGTCTGGATGCCAAACAGCCAGGTTGGTATTTGGGCAGTGAGATCGTACTGATGGCTGCGTCTGTGTGGTTTGTGTGCTGTGATTTTTACAGGGCGACCAGGTGCACAAGTCGGTGTTTATCATCTTCTTCCAGGGAGATCAGCTGAAGAATAGGGTGAAGAAGATCTGTGAAGGGTAACAGCTCCCTTTGTCCCTCTGTTCAATCAGTAATATACTGTTGCATGATCTACAGAAAGTGGGCAGAATGATCCCGTCTGTTTTTCTGCTGAAATCTCAACGCAATCTATTACTTCTGTTTTACTTTGTCTTTTTTTAGAATCCAGTCTATCAGTAACGTTCGCACAGGAAATGTCATGATTCCTTGTGTGTATGCAACATTTCTTCAATTCATCTACACACAATCCTTGGCTGTGCAGTTTTTTGTTTGGTTTTTTCCCTCATTTCAACACTTATTTCACCACAAAGTGAAAAAAAAAGTTATGCAAATTACTTACTTACAAGATCAAGGTCAAACGATCCCAAGTGCATGCGCTTTTCTATGATGGGGGTCACTTCTGAATTAGAATAAAAGTGGCTCTCGCAATGTAAACGTGGCGAGCGTTAATCCCCCGTCACAGACAGAATTAACGTGTGCCTTACAGTGGGGTTCCTTAACCCTGGATTAACTGATAATCCAAACTTCTTCTTAGATAATAGCAACAAGGTGGTTATGAGTTAATTGTCCTATGTAATTCTGTAAGTGACTCCATCTTTTGATGAACAGCGAGGGGTGTGGACAGACGAACATGTCACGTTCACAACTGGGAACAATAAAGCTTTGTTTTCAGTATTGTGGGATTGTTTTCTGAAATAAAATCATTCGAACTGGAAAAAAATAGCCGATCTAGAAACACCGTGATCGCTTAAACAGTTACTTTACTTTAGCTTCTATCATTCTGAGCAATCGTTATTTGAAAACACTTCATGAAGTTTTGTTGTTTTGATTTGCTTACAGCATACACACATACAACGTGGCCCACTTTGTGTAGAATATGCCTGGTGTCAGCTGCCTGGAGAGGAACTGATAAGTGTATTTGTTCTAATCTACAGGTTTCGGGCTACGCTGTACCCCTGCCCTGAGACTCCGCAAGAGAGAAAGGAAATGGCAGCAGGAGTCAACACTCGTATCGATGACCTCCAAATGGTGAGACATATACATGTACACACATGCTGACAAAAAATAAGTCCTTGCCAGGGCTTACTATTTTGCGCATCTCTACCAAGGACATAATGCTGCAATTTCTCTGTAGAGCATAACAGTTTATTTAATTTTTAAAATACAAAAAAAAAAATACAAATGCTGAAATTATTACAAATACTAAACACGATATAAGCATTAGAACAGTCAGTATATCAATCAGCTCAAACTACTTATAAAGAAATGATTTGACATTGTAGAGTAAATCAAGCAATAGTCAGTCCATGTGGTGCATTGCAACAGAACAAAAGTAATAAGTCAGTCTGTTAAAGTGAATTGTTTTGGAAAGTGATTTAAAGGTTAATATATCAAAACCAAGCAGGCCTATAAATAATGTCAACTTCGACCTAATGTATGTGGAAAGTTCAAGAATAGAAAGCTCTGTGGCTCTCATACACAGCTTAAAAGAGCTTAATATTTGAATATTTTGGATTCTGTTCATAAAGTAAATCTGTGCTGAAGTGGTCCACGGATTGTTTAGTGCACAATCACTAAAATCTGAATCAGGATCAGTAAAACACCTGGTCCATTGTTTAAGGTTAATGTAAATAATTTATGATGCTAAATGCCTGACATGCATGTTATAAATAAGCAGAAATTCATTGGCGTCACATCAGACAGCCAGAGAGTGCCAGCTCTCGCAGCTCTTATACTCTGATGATGTCGTTTAAGTGGAAGAGAAGGAAGAGGATAAGAATACCGATCCTTCCGGGCATGTGTAATGTATTTGTATCTGTCTGTCTTTGTGTGTGTGTGTGTGTGTGTGTGTGTGTGTGTGTGTGTGTGTGTGTGTACACATGCGTGTGTGCATGTGCAAACTTGGCTCCCTGTCTTTGTTTATTGTTTCTATGTGTGATACACACACCTGCATGCCCTTTTTATGTCAGTTTACATTAGCCTTCCTCTATGAAAAAGCTTCCCATACATGGCCGTAGACTGTTGAGAACACTCGCATCGGCTTGCAGTGCATTAAGTCCGAGCCACAAAGCTTACACAGTGTCCAGACTAATATGGTACACACGATGGACCGGTTACAGAGACAAAAATGCGGAGATGAAAAAGAAAAATCAATCTGATTGACCGGACACATCAGAGCTCATTCGACTGGCGAGCTGAGGTGGGTCAATACAGTGAGCCGGTCTCTGTGATCCTGTAATTAGCCTGCTAATACATTTAAATTTGTGAGTAAAATCAGTCACCTAGTATTCTAGTATATATAGAGA
>JAKKZN010000013.1:5054921-5071078 GCA_033441825.1 Pangasius elongatus | reverse complement strand
CTTGACTCTCGCTGATATTCTTCTATCACAACAAATATATCCTTGCAGAAAATGTCACCATATGGAAAATTACACACGTTTTTAAATCAATTTACGTGAACACCGTTGAGCAAGAGGCAGATAAATGCCAGTCAGCTGAGTATAGCAAAGCACACACATCTGCTGAGTGCCGAGTGACTCACACCAGGCTATTAACAGGACTGTGTACGTCTGATATGGATCATAGATTTGGGAGTGAACTGAACCTAGAGGTGGATGAAGATCCTTCCTGCCACTGTTTGTGTGATTGCTCATGTCTGAGTGATAGCAGAGGACCACTGGAGACATGGCTGAGCAGAGAGCTGAATGTATTGGGTGTGTGTCTGGCATGGTATAGGGCAGGCCTGGCAATTAAGAGCTGTCTGGTATGTGCTTATCTGCTGGCATAATCTCTCTCTAAACTATCGCACATTCTCTTTCTCACTCTCCTATACACCACTTTCTCTCAGCCAGGGCCTATAGAGAGAATCTGTTTCCCCAAAATAGACTCTACATGTGCTGTGCTGTTTATTAAGCCCAGGTCCATAAGTGATCTCTGATGAGAAAAACAGAGAGGCACATACAGCCGTACATGGGCCCTGAGCTGCTGTAGACAACTGTGCCTTGTTGCAGAGGATCATGGGAAAGACGGGTAGCATACCAGCTGTCTAAATAGTGGTTAACTCAAATTAGACCTGGATTCTTTTTGTCATTACGCTGATAATTGAGCTTTTATTCTGGTAGGCTTCAGGACACGTCCTGAACAGTTTTGCACAAGGGACCAGTAGCACAAAAAAGCTTATGTCTGGTCTTAAGCTATGATGTACATGTGGGAAAAATTACACCTAGCCAGACATAGGGTTAAATTCTAGAAAATTTCTTTAGCAACGATTTCCAACATTAGCTAGTTTATTGCAGGGCAGTCACTTATATTGACTATGAGCAGGCTTTTACATCCTCTCCAAACACGTGAATGTCATCACCATAAATAGGATCCTTTAGGAGCAGGATGCAGATTGATTGGATGCATGCTTCACCTCGTTTTTCCTTACGTCTTTAAGGAAAGGGTACACTTTGCATGCATTCCATTGCTTCCATTGCTAACCAGTGGTAGCGTAGTTACACATGTAGCATCTAGCAGCTTTACTTAGAAACTGTTACTGTTATAGACAGACAGGTGACTAATTAAAGTCAAAACCAATAAGCGTATTAGTTAGATGTTGGTCCAGTACCAGCTTCAGTGTGAATTGGCATCGATTCTATAGGTCTGGAAAAATGAAAATGTCCCCTGCACTGCCTAACACACTGCACCAAAATCGCCCGTAGGTGTTCAGTTGGGTTGACTGTAACCCGACAGTCTGATGCATTAACATTCTCCGTTCGTTGTCATGTACCAATAATGAACCCTCTTTCAGAGTCTCTTGGATCTTTTCCTCTTGCCATCTTGATCCAAAATGGAGGTCAACTGGGCCTGCTCAGCATTTTTATACATGCCACAGAGCATGGCATGATGTTAACTTTATCATCACATGCATCTGTCTGGAATCATTTATATGCATTTATGTGTTTTTCTACTCATTTTTTCAGGTTTTTCCCTTTAATCTGTCAGCAGTGTGTATGTATTGTATGGATGCGCACAGCCATGCTTTAAGACGTGCTAGTCTGAGCAGTCCCATATAAGTGCACGTTATCTAGCTTTTGATTGCTAATCCGGTATTGTATCATTTCGGTCCCATTTGACAGTCCTGTATAAGATTATTCACTGGTTTGCACACACTTTCCCTCACATTCCTGTTGCTCATATGTTTCTAGGTGCTGAATCAGACGGAGGATCACAGACAGCGCGTCCTACAAGCCGCCGCTAAGACCCTGCGTGTGTGGTTTATTAAAGTGAGGAAGATGAAGGCCATCTACCACACGCTCAATCTCTGCAACATCGACGTCACCCAGAAGTGTCTGATCGCTGAGATCTGGTGTCCTTTGTCTGACCTGGACTCCATTCAGCTCGCTCTGAGGAGAGGCACGGTGAGGAAATGGCTGCACACACACACACACACGTGCACGCACACTTTTGTTGTAGCTCCTGTGTCTTGTGTTTATGAATGTAAACCTAATTGTGCAGAAATAATAGATTTTTTTTCTTTAGGAAATGCAGTCATTTCATATGTGATTTCCCATATCCAAAATAGATTAAATCAAGGTTTACTAGAGTAACACTTATTTGTCTTAAAATGAGATTTGTGTGTGTGTGGGAACGCATGAACACACATATTTAGCGCATTATCACATAGAGTGAATCATGCCCAGTAAACGTACCCTCGCATTCTGCATGCTCACACCCACACACACACACACACACACACACACACACACAGAGGGCTAGATGTTAGGAAGGAATGCCCACATGCTCGAAGAGTGACTCATGAGTGCACTGAGATCAAACTTTGTTTCTCATTTCCCAATGGGCAGAGTGTCTGAAACACAATCGCCGTGTGCCTTACGATATTAAACAAATGATTCTGCACAACTGGTGCACAGTTTGTTGTACATACCTAGTCAGGAGAGAGGAGTCCAAAAGGGCAACTGTAAGACTAAAATAAGGCCATCGAGGTGGAGAACAAGATTGGTAGAGGAAAGTGCTTATGAATTAAATATATTCATTTTAACTTGGGCAAAGTTAAAGCTGCCTTTCAGCTGTGCAGCAGATGGCTTTACTATCCTGCTTCCAGTTCTGCTTGGCATCACTGCATGAGCTTTGAATGTACTTCATCCTTCAAGCATAATCTTCCAAAAAGTAGAAGAGAAACTAATCAAAGGAAATCACATTTCCCTTTATTTTCCGTATATGAAAATTTATTGTCTTTGTAACTGTTACTTTCGGTATTGAAGTTCCAGTGTTTATTATTTTTTTTAATTGAGTATAATGAGGCTAATGTTAAAATTAGGCCTATGATTTGAATGGCATAGTTTCAGGACTGAGGTACTATTTAGATCTGGAGCCAGGACATTTAGCCAGTAGATAGTCAAATAGATTAACATTTAGGAATAGCATTTGGCTCCAACAAGGACTGTGCGTGTCTGGTTATGCTCGCTCTTTATGCCTATGTGTGTATATTAGAGTGGCTGTGCGTGCCTGGATTGAGATTCTCACACTTTACTGTCAGCAGGATAGGGAAAACACTACGCCGTGGAATTCCCACCCACACATGGATTACCAGATCACACGCTTGGCTGTTGTGTGTTCTCCTGCTTCTCTCACGCATACACACTGCCCCAGCTCAAAAACCTGGAGAATCTAGCAGATGGCTAACTTATGCCTGATCAATCCACAGTCATGGTTTTTTCCCCTCATTATTTCTAGGATTTCATGCTACACTTTGTCAGTCCATGGCTCTAAATCCACCATTTTCTCACTTGTTTCTTTTTCTTTTTTTCTCAGGAGAAAAGTGGTTCCACCGTTCCCTCCATCCTGAACAGGATGCAGACTAAACAGACCCCACCCACCTATAACAAGACCAACAAGTTTACCTCTGGCTTCCAGAATATTGTGGACGCATATGGCATTGGCAACTACCGAGAAATTAATCCAGGTACCCGACGGTTTTTAAGCAGTTCATACTGGTACACAACGTTGGCATTTTATCTCTTTGCGAAGCTCATGTGAGCTGATTGGTCTGGTTTGTGTTCAGCACCCTTCACTATCATCACCTTCCCCTTCCTGTTTGCCGTCATGTTTGGGGATATGGGCCACGGCATATTGATGACCTGCGGCGCTCTTTATCTGGTTCTGCGAGAGAGACGGCTCAGCGCCCAGAAAAATGAGAATGAGGTATTACACACCCACATCCATTTATCCAACCATCCTTGTCACACTGTTACAATGCCTGATGTCGCAGTGTCGCAGCAAGTCATTGGACAACAGAAAAACACACAGTTTGAAAATAGTCTTCCCCTGATAAGCCAGATTAGAGTACAACTTCTGCAGTTGCGCATTGGTGCCAAAAGCAGAAGTGGTTATAAAAAAAAAAAACGCTGAAACATTAGCAGCAAGGAAGAAAACGGATCATGTAGGCACTAAATGTTCTCACTAAAAAAAAAAAAAAGCTTGCTGTACTCTGATATTTAGTGTAGCTGTGTTTAATTGGCTGACCTTTTCTCTTCCTGTCAGATGTTCAGCATGTTGTTTTCAGGGCGTTACATTATTCTGCTGATGGGGCTTTTCTCCATCTACACCGGGATCATCTATAACGACTGCTTTTCCAAGTCGATCAACGTCTTTGGCTCCAGCTGGACTGTGCGACCCATGTTCGACAAAGGAAAAGGCAACTGGACGTGAGTCCTTCACTCAGACCGAAAAGCCTTACTGAAGCAACTTAATGCAGCTCTGATTTCAGCAGAGCACGTAAACTGTGTGCGAGTCCTTGATACCGATTGGTCAGCTGCAAGCTAAATCACAGGTTTATAGTAATGCACTCGTTCTTATACCTTATCGTTTCTATGGTAACAGCTCATTCACTGGTACTCTTTATAGTGGACAAGCAAATCGTGTAATCATTAACCTTTCCAGTATGGGAAAGCGCTTTCTTGGTAATGTTTTTTGTGTTACCTTCAAGAGAGGGGAAAAAAAAGAGAGGCTGGTGAAGGAAGGATGACGTTCTACAAAGTTAAATGTAACTACAATTGGATGAAAAGTATGATGTCAGTTAATAATAAATTAAAACTTCTAATTATTGCCAAATTGTTGTGGTATAAGAGGAATAGCACACTTTGTGCTATTTTATTTCCCATTGTGTGTGTTGTTGTTTTGCTTGTTTTTTCTTCCCCCTTACATAGAAATCTCCACATATTTCTGCATCTCAAAGTGTTTCCCAGAGGAAACGAAGGATAAAGTGGATCTCTTGGAGAAAATATCAGTGTTATTAGTGCAGATCATGTACACACAAACAGGTTGTGTTAATCAATGACCGCTCTCACTCGGCAGGGCTGAGGTTCTGGAGGAGAACAGTCTGTTGCAGTTGGACCCCGTCGTGCCAGGAGTGTTTGGGGGACCCTACCCCATCGGCATTGACCCGGTATAAATCATCACTACCGGCAGTTTCTTTCCACTAGACTGGAGTTCTGTCTTCTTTCAGCTAAAGCAGTTTCTCTTCATCTCAACCTTCACAGATCTGGAACATGGCCACCAACAAGCTGTCCTTCCTGAACTCCTATAAGATGAAGATGTCTGTAATCTTGGGAGTTACTCACATGCTCTTTGGAGTCACGCTCAGCCTCTTTAACCACATGTATGTTCACATTTCTTCTCTACCATGCTGTAGATGAAAGTCAATCACATTCACATTACTTTTTTTTTTTTTTTTTTTTTTGGAACTTTTCACCTTTTACCCCAAATATAGTCGATCAGTCAAGGCCTGCTTGATGTCCAAGGTTTGCTTTTTTTTTCCTTTTGCACTCAAGCTACAAGGCTAATGTAGCCATCCAGTAAGCAGAGATTACAGCCGTGAGTTTAGCATTGTGCAAACAGCCTACGTAAATGATCACAGTTGTTCAGTAACACACTGTTGAGTATAAAATTGGACACAATTGTGAGCTAAAAATAAGGTGTGATGCATTTGTGTGAGTACACAGTATAGACACGCAGTTTGCACAGTGCTGATCTGCTAGATATTAGATTCCCTGGTTTGTTAGTGACATTAGCCTTGTCTTTCCACTGTATAACTAAAGAAGCAATTTCAGACACCAAACATGATGGGTAAGATGGGAATGACTTATCTCTAATTGAACCTGAATGTGTGTAGCTACTTTAAGAAGTCTCTGAACATCTGGCTGGGCTTCGTCCCTGAGATCATCTTCATGAGCTGCCTGTTCGGTTACCTGGTGCTGCTCATCTTCTACAAGTGGATCGCGTATGACGCTGCATCCTCCCGGGAAGCTCCCAGCCTCCTCATCGCCTTCATCAACATGTTCCTCTTCAACTATAATGACCCTACTATCAAACAGCTATACAGAGGACAGGTAAAACACACACACGCACACACACACACGAAATATTTTCATGCTGTACTTCCTAACATCAGTGCCTCTTATCTGCATCAGTGACTCAACACAAAGATGTAGCCTGTGTTTGCACATGGACATGGGCATTCTCTCTCTCTCTATCTCTCTCTTTCTTTCTTTCTTTCTTTCTTTCTTTCCGTCTCTGTCTGTTTCTTACACTATCTTCCTGTCTCTCTCTCATGCTGTCTCTATCTCATTCACTCTCATTTTCCACCTCACTCCTTTGTTCAATCTGTCTCATTCTCACTGTCTCTTTTGTCTGTCGTTCTTGCTGCCTCTCTCTTTCCGTCTCTCTGTCACACACTCTCCGTCTCTCATTCTCTCGTTTTCCATCTCTCTTTTCTGTATGGCTCTCTTTCTCCCACTCTCCTTTCTGCCTCTGTCTCACCCTCTGTCATTCTGTCTCTTTGCCTGTCTCTGTCTCATCCTCTCTTTTTCTGTATGTCACTCTCTTCCTCTTTCTTTCTATCTGTCTGTATGTATGTCTGTCTCTCTCTGGCAACTTTCTGTCTCACTCTTTCATTCAGTCACCGTCTCATTCTCAGTCTATCTTTCTATCTCTCGCTGCCTCTCTCTTTCTGTCTTTCTCATTCTGTCTCATTTCCCATCTCTGTCTCGCTTTGTCTCTCTCTCTCTCTCTCTGTCTTCCCCCCCTCTCTCGCTCTCTCTCCTTCTCTTTCTCCCTTCCCCTCTGTTGCTATCTCTCATTTTCACTCTTTCTCATTCTTCTGCATTCTGTCTCACAACTCTCTCTGCCCATCTCATTCTCTCTCATTTTCTGTCACTCTCTTTCGGTCCCTGTCTCTTTCTGTCTCATTCTCTTTTTCTTTTTTTACTCTCTCTGTCACTGTCTCCCTCTCTCGCTCTCTATCTATCTATCTTTCACTCATTCTCATTCTATCTCATTGTCTGTCTCCCCCCCTCTCTAGCTCTCTCTCATTCTGTCTCATTCTCTCTTGTTTTCTGAAAGACAGAAAAGAACATTACTGTGTGTTTTTCATCGTCTCTGTCTGTCTGTCTGTCTGTCTGTCTGTCTGTCTGTCTCTCCCTCTCTCTCTCTCTCTCTCTCTCTCTCTCTCTCTGTGTAGACAGTGATCCAGTGCCTGTTGGTGGTCATCGCTCTTTTATGCGTGCCCATTATGCTCATAGTAAAGACACTGGTCCTGCGCAAGCAGTTCCTCTGGAGGAAGCACCTTGTAAGGCTTTACTCACAAGAATATGCTTAAATATCGATTACTCGCGCACGTCCCTGCGCGCACACACAGCAACGCGTAACCCGCGGTGTCCCCTGTCCTCAGGGCACTCAGAACTTTGGGGGGATCCGGGTGGGCAACGGCCCTACAGACGATGAAGCCGAGATCATCCAGCATGATCAGCTCTCCCAGAACGTAGAGGACGAGCCAGAGGTGAGAGACTTTACACACACACACACACACACACTCTTACTATCTGTTTATCTTCCTGTTTCCTTTTCTATCTTCCTGTTTACCTTCCTCTCTCTCTGTCTCTGCCTTATTCTCTATCTGTTTTCTGTATCTCCTTCTTTCTTCTTTCTTTCTGTTTCTCACATTTTCTCTTTCTGTCCCTTAGTCTCTTTCAGTCTGTTTCTTTCTCTCTTTTTTTTCTGTATGTCTCCCTCTCTCTTTCTGTCTGTCTCATTCTCTTTATCTCTGTCTGTCTCTCTCTTGCTCTATTTCTGTCTCTCACTATTTCTGCCTAAGGGACACATACTGTGTTTTTTTTTTTTTTTTTTTTTGAAACTAAGTAGAATATTAGATGATATTTCTGAAAACATAAGTCAAACATTTATCATTTGCAAATCGTCATCTACAGGTCCATTTATAGGTCCTGGGCACTGAAGTAAAGGATTTTTTTTTTTTGTTTGAAAGCATTGATTTTCAGCTTTTTTTCCTGGATATTTCTCTCTCTCTCTCTCTCTCTCTCTCTCTCTCTCTCTCTCTCTCTCTCTGTATGTGTGTGTGCGTGCGTGCGTGTGTGTGTGTGTGTGTGTTTATTCAGCTTATGAGAATGTGTCATTGGTAATACCACTGAGTGCCATTTGTTACATTGCAGCAGTATTCAGTGTCAATGCTTAGAGACCTGTCTTCATTACACTTTATTTATATTTTTATACTTTGTTAAGCAGCTACTTGTTTACTAAGTAGCAAATCCGAGCTCTGCCTTTTCAGTCATGTATGAGATCAGATATAAACGATCATTTCCAGTAAAGGTTGGTGATTGGAATGGCCAGTTAATCCCGTGGGCGATGCCGCTGTAGTCAGCAGTGGGCAGGCTGGTGTGCATTCCTGTCACTGAGAGGGTCTGTCCAGCATTCCAGCACTGCGCTAAAGTGGGCTAGCCTGCTAGCTCCTGCGTCTCCAAGCAACCAGGCTCACAAACAAAACAGCCTCCCGGCCAGCAGGGTTACACAAGCAGATATTTTAAATGTGAATTACAACACGGTTACTCTATCGTCTAAAAACAGTTGTGTTGAAATGAATTTTTAATATTCTGAATCTGCCTGGAAGGTTCATTTCCACCATCCACCATCTTTCCAGCACTTTCCTCCATTTACTCTCGTCCTTTTGTTTTCATCCTACCTGTGACGTTCTGTGGGTTTATTACTGCTTTCCTCGTCTCTCCTCATTGCTTTCCTAGCACTGTTATACACCTTATTCTAATCCTGCGTGTGTGTGTGTATATGTGTACGTGTGTCCGGTTTCCTTGAAGCAGTCAGAGGATGACGTGGTAAGAGCAGAATTTTGTGTACACCATCACTTTTCTCAAATCTGTTTCTTTGTGTGTGGTTGTGGCAGTGTGTCTGTGTGTTTTGGTGTTGGGTGGTGCTTCTCCAGTGGGCTTGTATAACCTGATTTTAAATCTTTCTCTAGTTCTCTAGAACTCCCTGAGGTCTTGTTTTTTTGGGGTTGAAATGAAACCAATCAAGCGAGCCATTACACACCCTTGTGATTGAACGTGTTCGTATAATGATGTGCCAAATGAATGAGTACCAATCAGAATACTGCTGTACATGTCACACCTGATCTCCTGATTGAGTAAGCTGCTCCGAGCAGATCTGTTTAACTCTCTGCCTTTCTTTCTCCCTACTGTCCTTCCTTCCTTCTTTTTTTTTCCTTTCTCCCTTTTTCCTTTCCTGTTCCAATGCTTTCTGTCTCTGTCCTTTCTTTTCTTTCCTTCCTTCCTTCCTTTATTTCTCCATTCTTTCCATTTCCTTATTTTTCCTCCATTTCCCCCCATTCCTTCATTTTCTTCCTTCGTCTATTGTCTCTTCCTTTCTAGTTTAATTTTGCAGATATAGTGGTGTATCAGGCCATTCACACTATAGAGTACTGCTTAGGCTGCATCTCAAACACAGCCTCCTACTTACGCCTGTGGGCCCTGAGCCTAGCCCACACACGTGAGTACCCCACTCACACACGTGTACACGTTCTCTTCCATTTGTTAGATTTACAAAATGTATCTACTCTATAAGGTCCTCTTGCATTCACTCTAATTTTATACACCGATCATCGTTTGTGTAACCATTTCAAAAATTGCCACAGAATACCTTGATACTCACCTCACTCGCCTGTACGTTTTATTTTGTAGAGCTGTCAGAGGTCTTGTGGTCCATGGTGATGCACATCGGACTCTACTCTAGAAATTTCGCTGGCTGCTTGGGCCTAATTTTCATTTTTGCTGCCTTCGCCACACTGACGGTGTGTATCTTACTGATAATGGAGGGTCTGTCTGCCTTCCTGCACGCCCTCAGATTGCACTGGTAAGAACACACACACACACTTTGTTTGTTTTTTAAGGGTAATTGTCTCTGGTAAATTGAGGCAGCAGGTAATTTTAAGGAAGCCGAAATGGAAAAACTGAATAATTCTGCATTCATCAGGCTTTATGAAAGAGGAGTCTGTGAAAATGACTCTCTGTGTCCCTCTGTTGGTGAAGCCAAGACTGAGTTTGGTTAAATGGCATTTCTGTGTGTGTGTGTGTGTGTGTGTGTGTGTGTGTGTGTGTGTGTGTGTGTGTGTGTGTGTGTGTGTGCGCGTGTGCGTGTGCGCGTGTGCGTGTGTGTGTGTCTAGGGTGGAGTTTCAGAATAAGTTCTACACCGGTCAGGGCTTCAAGTTCATGCCCTTTGCCTTCGACAGCATCCTGGAGGGAAAGTTTGAAGACTGAACAGCCTCCACCTTCTCAGCCTTCCTCCACCATCACACCCCCCAAAATCCTCCACTAAAAACGTCAGTCAGAGTAGCAGTAATGAGAGGAAGAGATATGAGCTCCATCATTTATACATATATCAGGTGAAAAATAATCACGGGCGCTACATTATCGTGCATCACTCATATTTAAATCCCGTAATTTATGATTTGTCTGTATGGCGTGACACATCTTCATAAATAAGCTAATTTGTTTGTTCAAAGAAGAATTGAGGAATATTTAAATGCGCCGTATGAAGTGGTTGCGTTTGTCTTGTATACAGTACATTGTGCTGACTTGCGTGTGGGTTTCTGGCCTCAGTCTGATTTCACTACCATGTTTCTCTCTGCGCAGTGTTGTGTTTAGTGTGTACTTCCTTATCTGTTCGGGTTGAAACAGACCATTTTTACCTAGTCACGGCTCCTCCCTTTCCTCTTTCTGTCATTCATTCAAAGGGACTTGATGCAAAAACTCAAAGGGAAGCACTTCAAAATTCCCTTTTATTATTTCCACAAACAAATGTATTTACACCTGTTTACATATGTTTCACATAGTGAGCTCTTTTTGTGATTATTTTGTGCCCTTCCCCCAACCCCCCAACAACATATCTGAACTTGATAATCCACACATATATCATAAAGATGGTTCTGTGGGCTATAAGTGGTTGACTGGTTAAATATCAGGAAACTTCATGCTAAAAAAAAAACCCAGCTACTTTTGGTTATCTCACTAAGCCATGGATACATAGTCGCTGTTTCACCGCTCATCATTAGTCTTTGTGTTAGTTTTTCCTTTCTTTGTAGTTGTACACTTTGTTTATGGGCACTCTCGATAAGCCACAGAAATCACTTTTAATAAGTTGAAAGTTAAATCAGCTAAAAGTGTCTCATTGTGTCTGATTTTTGGTGTTTTTGTTTGTTTCATTGACAGACCAAGTGTCGTAGCTCTTACAGGTAGAGCTAAAACGCAGCAGGAATTTGCAATGTCAAATTTTATGAAGGAAAATGAAGGATGTTGTGTACGTTTGTCAATAAAAGGCGAGGCTGGGAAATTCCATTCGAGTTTCTTGGATCTTTTTTTCTATGTATATGTCCATGTGGAAGGGGGGGGGGGACCCTATAACACGTAGGTCTACGTTTAAGACAACTGTCGACTGAGCAGTAAAACACAATGGGATGTGCTGTACCAGGAAAATAATCAGCAAAAGGTTGCTGTGAAGCCTTTACCAATCGGGAATTGATTATTTAACTATAAAAGCATATTAATGTCAAATTTCACTGATTAGAATTCCAAAAGAATGATGTACTTTTTATCCATTTATAGTTACATTTAACGTCGTTGAACACTCATGGCTTCCTGTAATCACTTGCTTTATAACAGCCCTCTTTCCCTCACTTTCCCTTGAAGTTAATACAAAAGACAAGACAAAAAAAAAAGTAGCTTGTTACTGAAAAACTGCAAAGCCTTCTGTCTTTCGCATGGGAAATATCTCTGACACTGGAGACTCCTTCCAAAAAATGCTAAATAAAGGTTTTCAATACAGAAATCTCCACTATATCAACAAATAATTTTTTTTAAATAACATTTTTAATCCGTTAATTATTAGCTTACTATAGAGACAACATATTAGACGCAATGCATTAATACTATAGACCTGTGATTGTCCGTGGAGCTGGCACTACTGTCAGGGCTGCTGTTATAGAAACTAAATGAGCACTTTCTGACCAATGAGATTGTAGAATTCAACAGCGCTGTGGTGTAAGCGGTAAAATAACGTCAGAAGAATCTGACACGATATGACACATTCGTTTGCCAGCAGTAATTTCAAGAGCTATGTTAGAAGTGTGTGTTAAGTGTGTGAGTATGTGTGTTTGTTTCTCTCTCAGTGTCTTTGCCAGGCTCCGGAAGAACAGGGTCTAGCTGGAGATGGTCACTGTGGGTGTGGCCTTACAGTAAATGACAGTGTTAGGAGGAGGAGCGTAGGAGTAGAAGGGGAGCGTTTGACAGGAGGGCTCCACAACAAGCCGTGGCATTTGAGCTCGGTGCTGAGGCAGTCTGCACCCACTGGCTGGCCAACGTCCCGGCACAGATTCGCCTGGAGAGAGTGGGGGTGGAAATGAGTGAGAGATCATTCTATATTGATGTGTAGAAGAAAGACAGGGCTTGTTGGGGAAAAGGCAGGAGGGGTTTAAAGAAAAGTACAAGTACAAGGATTCACTCTGCTTCCCAGGTGTCTGCTGTCATTGGGCTTTTTTTAGGGCTTTATTTTTACCACCAGGACTGCATTCCTACACCTCGGCCCAGAGGCTTGCATCTGCTAGCACGCTAGTGTGTTAAGTTCTTTTGTGGGTTTTTTTTTTGTTGTGGACATGGCCATGGCCGAGACGAACCTCAAATTGGATCGCGTGGCTCTTTGCGAAACCTCTGACGAGGATGACGAGGTGGTTTTGGTCACAGCGGCGGCCAAGCCTTCAGTAACGACCCCGGCCTCCAACCGCAAACATATAGACGACGATAACGACGAAGAAGATGAACCGTCCAAAGAAGTGGATCTGAAGCTGGGACTGGAGAACAGTGAGTCCCAGAAATCAGAGGCTCAAGCTACAGGCATGATGGTCCTGGCTCTCTTGGACAAGATCATCGGCGTTGTAGATCAGATCCAGCAGACGCAGAACGGCCTGGAGTCCAGGCAGGAAACCATGGAGAAGAACATGTCGAGCATCGAGAGTGAGCTGAACAAGCTAGCCAAGAGCCAGGGTGGCACAGCCGGCACGGTCACCAAGCTACTGGAGAAGGTGCGCAAGGTGAACGTCAATGTGAAGAGCGTACGGGCCGACCTGGAGAAGCAGGCGGGTCAGATTAAGAAGCTAGAGAGCAATGAGCAGCAGCTGCTGAAGAGGAAGAATTTCAAAGTGCTCATCTTCCAGGTAAGGAGGTTGAGATTGACTTTTGTGGCTAATCATGTGGCCATTACACATCTGGAGTGTAGCAGTTAACTTTAAAAGTAGATCCTTATCCCGATGGATAGGACCTTTACAAAATGAGTCCATAAGCAAGCTACCACGTTGAATGTTTGGTTTTTAGGACTTGACATGACATATGCGAGTGAGTGTGTGTGATATTTCCAAACTCCCGATAAAGCACCCGGGGATTCCTGTGCAGGGTTTGGCCTTGCATTCCACATTCGCCATCAGAAAGTCTCAGCGCTGTGCCAAAAGATTGAACAACCTTTTGACCTGGCTCGCTCCTCAGATATAACCAAAATTTATTGCCATTAAGTTGTGAAGAGAAGCATAGTGCGGATTCCACATGCAAACGCTAATTTATTTCAACGAAGTCTCAAGCGTTTGCAGTTGTGGCCAACTTGGTTGCAGTAGACTGATGTTCTAATGTAGAGAAACACCTCGTACATGACTGCACTATTAACACTGACAATATTCTTAAACTGAAAACTCATCACTATAGTGCAACTATTCTGGTCTTCGGAATAGTTCTGAATTTATCTAGCAGACCATGAGACATAAAATCTCTGCATTCGTTCTGGAAGTTTCTTTGGGAACCAGTATATCTGTAATAAATTTGTAGGGTCAAATTTCATCTGTGCCCCAAAGTCATTCTTAAGCCGTTTAGTAAAGCCCTCTTTTATTTCAACAGATTGATTAGTTGTAAACATGCTGCAAGAAAACCCCTAGCGTAGGATGTTAATAAAAGGGGAAAAAACATATATATAGTATAAAGTGTATATATAAAGTATTTTCTTTTGCACATCACCAGGATCATAATTAATTCTCACTCAGCTCTGTGCTCAGAATAAATTAGGCTCATTTTTTCTAGAATGTTCTCGACTGACTTTATAATAATAATAATAATAATAATAATAATAATAATAATAATAATAATACATAAATCGCTCAAATTTGAAATTTTTTTTGTTTTTCAGCAGTTAGCGAAACAAAGCTTTTATAAAGCCTAACACAAAATTCCCTAAATCTGCTGTGCATCTGAATATATGTGAAGAATTATCACAACTGTTATATTAGGTGTGTTGTACCGTGTGAATTTTAAAAAGTGCTTCAAACTGGAACCTTTTTGCTTTTAAGAAAATATTTGGTGGCACTCCAAATAGTTATTGGTCACCACTCATGAAACTAAATAATACATTAATAATGAATGGCAATTCATACGAATTAGCTTATTCCATGTTTCCGCACAGACTTGTGTCAATGGACTTTTAAGTCATGTAGTACACTGATTCGTCATGGCTCATGGCCCAGACAGCCTTAAAAAAAAAATTCTCTCCGTATGGCTTGGCAGTGTGACAATGTAATATCGATATCACAATATGTCAGTATACTTTTCTGAGATATTGTGGGTACCGTCAATATTTTTATAACAGTTACAAACTCTGACTGGAAGCAGTTGACTAGCATTTTTGAAAAAATATAAAAATATATTTTTTTATTATATTTCAATATTATATAATATAATACATTTTAATATTATTTTAAAATATTTTTTGAATGGAAATGTTAGAATTCTGTACAGAATTTTTCCATCTTTTTCACTGCTTTTCATTGCTATTTTTGTAGATGTAAAAAAATAAGTAAATAAATAAATTTCCTAGCATCCCTGTATATTGTGATACATATTGTGTATCGTATAAATGCTTTCAGGTATTGCAGTTTCTGGTATTTTTGGCATACCACCCACAGAACAAGTTCATTCATTTAAAAAAAAAAAAGGACTTACTGCATGATTTTACACTGTTGTTTGTGTGATTTTTTTTTTTCATATAAATCAGGACGTTTTTCAACTATTTACGTACACAACGAAGTTGTCAGGCCCTTCCACACTTGTACATAGTGATACATTCTCTTTCCCTCGCTCTGTCTCACGCAATCACAATCATTCGCTGTCTTGCTCGCTCAAGCTTTTGCATGAGACAGTATACGGATGTGTGCAAGTGCTCTGTTTGGCAGATAGTTGGCTCGGGTAGGACGGTGTAGGATGAAGGCACTTCTATTTTATCCGCCATATATCGTGTTGGAAAGTCATAATCCTGCAGCCTTAAGAATTTAGATTTGCTGATTATAGCACGCGAGTGTAACCAAAACCACAGCGTGTATAAATCAATACTGTAAATCTTATCACATCATATGGGTTATATATCAGACATGTTTTAAGTGAGTTTGGAATGTCCTAAAATATTTGTTTTCCCTGGATACCAGCATTTTATTGTTGAACAAATAACCATATTTGACTTTCATACACACACACACACACACACAAACACAGTGTGCTTTCCTTGTATTGAGGGGTGTGACACAATGCCATTGTCTTGATCTGTATTAAGTAAATGTGAACGCTACCACCATGTCCCTGGAGACACTGGCGGAAAAAACAGGCCTGGTGGGAAAAATCTGGTGGGCAAAAATGTCCCAAATCAGGGAACTGTTTGGACCAGAGGTCCCAATCTGCATAACCCATAGAGTTAAAATAGACACAGAGCACAAAGTCAAGTGATCTTTCGTAGACAAGATAGTCTGATAGCTCCTGATTGCAGCCAACATGCATTATACGTTATACGGTTACACAATCATGTTATAATGGTTAAAAGGAGCTCTTCAGGAGTGTTCAATCAACACCAGAGGCTGTGGAAATCAGGCATTTTAGCTGACTTTGGAGCTCTGTTTCTGCCTCAGAGCTCATGTTTCAGTCGATCATTTTCAAAGTCCCCAGGTCAGACACTTTGTTCATTCAAAAAAAAAAAGGGAGATTTTATCAATGTATTTATTTATTTTTGAGATATGGTGAGCCTGTAGCACATTTTCTTTGTAATATTAAACCTTTGTTCATATTCATTTTTGATTTGTTT
>JAKKZN010000013.1:5013688-5026197 GCA_033441825.1 Pangasius elongatus | reverse complement strand
GCCACATCCCCAGTTATAAGAGGGTGTGCACACTTATGCAACCACATTATTTTGTTTTTTTATTTTTACTCGCCCCCTCCCTAAAAGATTTCAGTTTGCTTTTCAGATGAGTTGTACAGGTTATAGTTCACATTAAAGGTGGAAAAGTTCTGAAATTATTTATCTTGGTCTCATTTTTTTACATCACCAGAAACCTGGCATTTTAACAGGGGTGTGTTGTCTTTTTATATCCACTGTATATATCCCCCCTACATATATATGAGCGGTCTAGGAAATCCTGTCAGTTGTCACTATAGCTAAATGACAAAAATTGATGGGTTTGTTTTTCTGACATACACCTCAGCTTTAAGAAACCATAAATATATTGCATGAAAACGGCATATGTTAGTCTACTGTATATACACCAAATCATAACTGTAATCTCATCTCATTATGATTTTCTTTCCTTCTCTACAGACACACTCTCTTCCTGTTGTAGTCATTTCTAATATCTGCCAGATGCCCAATGCCTGGGCATCCATTCTGTGGTACAACATGCTGACTAACCATCCCAAGGTGAGTGTGAGAGAGCATTGCCCTCTATTTTTTCACTTACCTTGTTATGCATATGTTGTCTGAAATTCTTTTTCTTTTCTGTCAGAATGTAAATTTCTTCACGAAACCTCCTGTGGGTACATGGGATCAGGTGGCTGAAGTTCTGAGCTGGCAGTTTTCCTCCACAACCAAGAGAGGCCTGACTATTGAGCAGCTCACCACACTGGCTGAGAAACTGCTTGGTATGCTTGGCTGTGTGTGTGTGTGTGTGTGTGTGTGTGTGTGTGTGTGTGTGTGTGTGAGAGAGAGATACAGCTTTTTACCCTGACATTTTAATATTTAGTACCTTTAGAATGTTTTTTTTTTGTTTTGTTTTTTTTATTTTTTACATATTCGCTTTTTGTTATTGAATGTTAAATGGTGTCTAGTCGGTAGGTTCTACAATGCCATTAGCTTGAATAAAGACAATTCTCAAACAGTAATGTTTATAATAAAATATTTTAAATGATTGAATGAAAATGGCAGTAAAATGTTAAACAAACTTGACTGCCCTAGTCTGAGAGAGAAAGAGCTGTTCATGTTTGCACAAGGCATTTTCCATAAATAATGCACATGCTGATCTTTCCCTCTTGCCTTCAGGTCCTTGTGTGAACTACTCCGGTTGCCAGATCACTTGGGCCAAGTTTTGCAAAGTATGTTTCTGCCAAACAGATCTTGTTCAATTTTAACCCATTGCAAACTAGTGTGTGTGTGTGTCTGTGTTTTGCAGGAGAAATGTGAAGTGTCTGTGTCTGTGTTTTGCAGGAGAAATGTGAAGTGTGTGTGTGTCTGTGTTTTGCAGGAGAACATGGCAGGAAAAGGGTTCTCATTCTGGGTTTGGTTGGATAACATCATTGACCTGGTGAAGAAGTACATTCTTGCTCTGTGGAATGAGGGGTGAGTGCTCCCGCTGTACTCTCGCTGTATTCCTGCTGTACTCTCGATGTACTCTCACTGTACCTGCACTGTACTCTTACTGCAGTCTCAGTGTATTATCACTGTACTCTCACAGGACCCTAGCTGCACTCTTGCGGTTCCCACTGGACTCAGGCTACATCGTCACATTTTTTCTTACTGTGTTTTCAGTGTAATCTCACTGCACTCCTACGGCACTATCACTGTCCCCAAATGAACTTGTACTTCCTCTGCTGAAATCTCGCCATTCTCTCAACAGTATTACAACCAGCAAAGGCCCATTGTTCCTACTTTGCTAAATTCCTTTGTGTGTGTTTTTGTGTAACAGGTATATCATGGGTTTCATCAGTAAGGAGAGGGAGAGGGCCATCTTGAGCCCGAAGCCTCCTGGGACATTTCTGCTGCGTTTCAGTGAGAGCAGTAAGGAGGGTGGCATCACATTCACCTGGGTGGAAAAAGACATCAGTGGTGCGTCTCTGTGTGACTTTGCGTGACCCCAGTTTTAACCCCTGCCTTATTTTCTTGTCAATAGTAGTCCTTTATCAATGCTGGCTTTCAGAATTCTACAAAACAACACTCTAACTGCGTGCGTGTGTGTGTGTGCGTGTGTGTGTTTTAGGTAAGACACAGATCCAGTCAGTGGAACCGTACACTAAGCAGCAGCTCAACAGCATGTCCTTCGCCGAAATCATCATGGGCTATAAGATCATGGACGCCACAAACATCCTGGTGTCTCCTCTCGTCTACCTTTTCCCCGACATCCCTAAAGAGGAGGCCTTTGGGAAGTACTGCAGGCCAGAAGCCCAGCCTGATGCAGATATCCAGGATTTATCCGGATGTGGTAAGAGCTTTGAATTGCTTTCTGCAGTAGAGACGCACTGAATAGAGCAAATGTTGGTGTTTTTCTGTGAAGTGTTATACCATAAGGTCTTAAGGGAATGCGATAAGTATTATAAAAAACAAAAACAGTAGAAAATCTAAATGGTAAGTATAAATAAATTAGGGAAAAAAGCTGTTAATGAGCCACTAACTAAGAGAACTATTAGTCTAAGAGTGTACCAGGTTATAAAATATTAAATATATAGTGTTCAGTATAAATATATAATAGTAAATAAGAATAAAAGAATAAAACGCAGAGCTCCAAGTGTTCGAAAAGAACTGTGCAGCTCCGTATACTGTTGAGTGCAAAAGTTTGCACACCTGTAGATCTAAATAAAGACAAAAAAATCTTTTGTACACCAGATAATGAATTGGGTTTTGCAGATATTCTTTCATCACCACAGGTAACAATGGCCAAATAGGATATGCTAATGTATTATTTATGAAAAAAGTTGAATGGTACATAATTATTCTCTAATAACATGCATATACACCATATGCCTGAAGTGCTTTCGGGCTCTTTACATATCCTCTGAGCAGTTGTTAGTTGTAATATTTGTCCCATTCTTCCTCTGGTGAGTTATAATGCAATCAGTCCTATTTTATTTTATCATTTTATTTATCATTCATGTTGGGTTTGCTGAATGTTTTGGAGTGTTGTCTTCCACATTTCATTTGAACCTTTTTGTTCTAGTTTGTAAAATACGTTTATATTTTTTCCAAAGCGTAATGTTGATTCCCTTTGACAGGAACAGGTCAGAAAAGAACAGGCTGAAAAATAGAATAGGGAATTTACAGTAGAAGGAAAATAGTTTTGACCACACAGTCTATTTCTCTCTCTGGAGAAAATAAATGGAGAAGCGAAAGTATTTATTGAGAAAGACTTGAGTTTTACGCACACAGTATTCAGTGTGCGGCTAGAACTCTTCACCGGCAGAGATATCAGAGTAATGTTTCATTCGTTACAATACAATACAATACAACATACTGTACTATTGTATAAAATACAGTACTGTCCAGCCAGTGTGTCAAAATTAAAGCTCATGTGCAAAAAAGGAGTTTTTAAAAATGAGTCTTTGGTTATGTTATAAAACCCGTGTTGTAGGAAATGCCAGGAAAGTTCGGGCGTACTTCGAATTGTTTTCGAAAGAGATTCCAAAATGGTGGAAAATTCCACCTGTTCTACATGGAAAGTACTTTTTTGTTTTTTTGGTGAAAAACAAAACACAGATACAATGTTTACATGACAAGCCGTCCCTCTGGATGCTGTCAAGTTTTCTGAGAATATCATGGTGCATGTAAACCAGAGCTGCTCTCAGATCCACACTTGGCAGGAGTTCATGAGTGTCCTCAACATACGTGCCTCTGTGTGTGTGTGTGTGTGTGTGTGTGTGTGTGTGTGTGTGTGTGGGTTTCTTAACATAAGAAGTGCTCACACATATGTATGTTTACTGTTTTATTTTCAGTCACTCAGCCATACCTGAAGACCAAGTTCATCTGCGTCACCCCGTAAGTGACCGTTACTGTTCTCTCTCTTTCTGTGTGTGTGTGTGTGTGTGTGTGTGTGTGTGTCAGAGAGCATGTCTGGAATCTCCCATTCACCTGTTTCCTCTGTCCACACACTGCTCGCCTGTGATGCAAAACAGATAGAGGAGGTTTTCTCTCTAAATTTCCCAAATGAAGCCAGAAACTTTTCAATTCGCCACGTCACCATGTCCCCCTCTCAACCCTTAACACACAAAGCCAGCAGAGAGGAACTAAATACCTACAGAGAAGACAAAATGATGTTCCAGTATGTTACACAGCAGCAGGTGATTGTGTTATTAGGAGCTCTTTGATGGGGCAGGGAACTACCTCACATTCTGGACC
This sequence comes from Pangasius elongatus, assembly GCA_033441825.1. Classification (NCBI taxonomy): domain Eukaryota; kingdom Metazoa; phylum Chordata; class Actinopteri; order Siluriformes; family Pangasiidae; genus Pangasius; species Pangasius elongatus. The sequence goes on along the minus strand of JAKKZN010000013.1, from coordinate 5,021,961 downwards.
ATTTCGTTCATATGCTCAAGTATTAAATTGGTTTCAAAACGTGTTCTTTAGAAGTATAATAAAAGGACAAAACCTAACAGTAACTGCTTGGGCATATTGTTGTATTTTTATCAGTTAATATCGTGGTGGACTGCGAAGACTGTAATGTTTAGTAATTTTATGCACAGCAACTTTAAACACACTGACCAGACTTTCTGCCGTCATGAGCTGTGTCTCGAATCAGAAATCTCGTCCTGCATTTACAAACATTTATCTAGAAGATCTGGAAGACTGGTACACAATACAGACCTTTTTTTTTGGGCTTTCAAGGTTATATGGGAGGTTTTTAAAATTCGAACACTAACTGTAATAGAAAAAAATGTAGTGTTAGTACTCAGTAATGGTCTAGAGAGACGCTACGTCCATCCGTAGTTTGAATAGAGGATATACAGAATAGAGCTTGCGTTAGTCTAGAGTAATGGAAAATATTGTACTTTGTGAGACCTTATGCTTGAAAGCCATGTGTGTGGTGAGGTGTGTGCACTTGAGTCTGTGTGGCTGTACATGGTGTGTGCGCGCATGTGTGCGTGTGCGTGTGCGCGCACGCTGTAAACTGACCTCTTTCCATAGGTGTCCTTCCATCTTCATGGACCTTCCGGACAGTGAACTGCTGGCTAACGGCTTCCCTGGGTAGGCACTAGGGAGCAGCTGCATGGGGGGTGTGTGTGTGTGAGAGTGCGAGAGAGTGTGTGTGAGAGAGAGAGAGAGAGAGAGAGAGTGTGTGTGTGTGTGTGTGTGTGTGTGTGTGTGTGTGTGTGTGTGTGTGTGTGTGTGTGTGTGTGTCTTTTATACAATTCTATTTTGCGTAACAGTAGCATCAGTGCTAAAACACTCCCACAGCAGCTGTGTCTTAACACTGGAATGGTTGTGTTTAAACTGTGTAAAGTCTTGTTTGACCTTTAGAAGGTCCTGTCCATTCCAACACTTCATCCTCATGAGTGCTCTAACCCTGCAATGCACGAAGAGCTGAAATCTTTCGAATCAACAGAGCAGAGAATAAAGAGAATAATATCGTCACTGAAACTACATGCTGTTCTGCTATTACTGACTGTTACATGCAGTCTTTATCACAAGTGAAGTCTTTGGATTTGGACAGGGCCTGGTAACAGGGGCTTATCTGTACTGTGCTCCAAATGTTTAAAATAGTTGTTTAAAAAAAACTGACGTAGTCAATTAGCCATAACAACTCAGTAGCGTGAATTCATCAATCATTTTCTGATTCAAGTACACTCGGGTATGTGGAGATAATGATAAAACCGAGCGAAATAAAGTGCAGTGTAAAGCTGTCTTAGCTCTACTGCTAGCGCTACACACCGTAACTTTTGAGGTTAAACACACAGAGAGAAAGTAAAGACGCTAGCCAGACCTGAATAATATCTTTCACACGTGACGCAGAGACAGAACACCATCTCATAGCTGAAATGTTGACCAACAATTATTTATCAAGGCTGCACATGCAGACCCGTCAATCTTTACCCATTTTGCGCAGGAACCTCCTGCATTTTAACATCGGAGTACACCGCTACAAGTTATCACTCAAAAACATGCAAAAAAAAACAACTTCTTTTTTTTCCCCTAAATATAAAAACAGCAGATCAGCCAATCAGCATATGACTGACAGTTGTGCAGGAGGTTTGAACTCTCTGATATGAACTGACCCCCTGGAAGCCCTGCCCCTTGCCCTTATCTCACGTTAATCTCGTTTTCTTTCGAATGTTGCGCTTTTGTCATATCGCACACTGCTTACACTTTTCATATATGTGATTTGGAGTACAGTATAGTTTCCTGCTTTGTGGAATATGTGTAATAAATGCATTGGTTTTTATAGCAAAGTTTACCCCCTTCTTTTTTTCTATCCATTCTGTATAGGTGGTATTGGTTTTCTTTTACTTAACAGTATCACTAACACTCTTACAGGAAAGGACGCCTGGCTATTTCTTATCTTTTATTTACCTCTTACTAATTTCTTCCTTTTTGACCATCAAGAGCCAGTGAGGTTCCTCTGTCACATTATTTACTGTGTGTGTGTTGTCCAGGTGAAGGAGGCTTGTTCAGTAAAATCACTACTCAGAGGGATGACTGTTGTCTCTCTGTCTGTGTGTGTTTAACTCTTTCTCTTGTTTCATTATATCTGTGCAAGAAATAGAAATGTTTCCCCTCACAGAACAATGCTATATTTTTTTTCCCGGACACTGTGCCACACATCAGCAGCTGATTTTTCTCTCATACAGCAGCATTTATAGCACAGATTAAACGCCAGTGCTCTCTTTCCACCAGCATCGTGCCAGTGCTGATGCACAAAGCCACATTCCCACCGCTTTACTGTTAACACTCGAGGGTAGTTTCTCGTAAAAACAATAACAAATGTGAGTGAAGGAGATGACAAGTTGTACTTCTGGCTTTGAGAGCATATCTCGTCTGTCATATTCTTTCATTGTCCGCATTGTAACAGACAATGTCGTGTTTTTATTGAACAACGTGCATCCTATTTAGTAAAATTACTGAAGTTACTACTTCCTCAGAGCCGTGATTCACATTGTAATAAAAGGCTTGCAAAGATTTTTTTTTTTTTTTTTTTTTTTAACTACACACAATCCTCACAAACCCATGTGCTGTTCATGTCTGATCTAACAACTGTCATGAAAATAACTCGTCGTCATGGTGATAAGCAGCCAAGGCCCAGACCAGCAGTATTTTTAATGTGCTGAAACTTCCATTTCCTTTTTTTTTTTTTTTTTTTTTTTTTTAAACTTTGACAAAAGAACCAACTATTATTAATAATAATAATTCGTTGGCCACTGAAAGTTGTTTTTCAGTGTGCTATATACGTAAGTCAGTTTGACTTGACTTGAAGTCTGGCACCTTGTATGTGGGAAAAGTGCAGAATGAGGTTTTTCTTGGTCTTTTACTGACTCAGCCTCCTGTACCAAACCTCTGACTAACATTCATTTCCTTTTTTCTAACTACTGTGTTTGACTGGAAATGTGTTTAAGCCATTCTGTACATGACCATGGTACACTGTGTGTGTGTGTAATGTGGGTGGGGTTTAAGGAAAGAAAGTTATTATGAGGCATGTTGTGTGTTCCTGCAACTGCATATTTACAGTTCACTGAACATGTGTGCGTAGTTTTTCTCATCAGTATGCGTATGTGTGTGTGTTTTTTTTAAATTCAGGACTAACTCGGGTAACACGAGCGACCTGTTCCCCATGTCTCCTCGCACTCTCGATTCTCTGATGCACAATGAGGCTGAGCCCAACCCGGGACCTCTCGGTAAAACACACACACACACACACACACACACACACACACACACACACACACACACACTTACACACACTTATGCTGCTATAAAATAATATTGCATTTATATGTAAGGTTAAACAGTGCTGTGTAATTGTATAGTGGGTGGTATAGCCAATATTTTATATCACAATATAGTATAAAACATAGTTTCAGTATATGCTACAGTTTTATTTCACAAGGACCATATTTATTGATGGAAGTAAAATATTTTTTATTCTACTTAACAAGCTTTTTAAAACTACGCACTAAAAGTTAGACTGAATACAAACTTGAATACTGCGTAATCATCTTTAGTGTTTTATAAACAAGGAATAAAACACAACGGGACACACTGTTAGTGTTTTATTCCTCTAATGCCACAGCAGTTTCACAAAATACACCAAGAAAGCTCAAGACTTCAAGAAGTTACAGCTTTAGCGCTGACTGTTACAAAGCACTGACACTGGAGACTCCTTCCAAAAATACCAAATAAACGTCTTTTCGCTGAAAACGTCACCATATCAACAATTACGCGCTTTTTATAAATCTGTTTGTGTGAAGTCCCACTTTGAGCTGTTACTACAGAAATAAGTATTAGAACAAGTGTGTTAATATAAACCTGTGTATTTATTTATTTATTTAATTTTAATTAAAACTGGCACTGTAGTCAGAGCGGATGTTCTAGAAAATGAGTCAACACCTTCTGACCAATCAGATTTGAGAGTTTAACAGTGCTCTGGTATAAAAAATAAATATCATACTGCAATTTCTCCAAACCTGTTCTGAATTTGTGAAAGACCAACGAGCGAGTCAGTAAAAATAACTTTTTTAATCCTAAAAATGGTCTGTTTTATCCTTTCATTCATATTTTCACTCTGTTGTACCACATTCTGTGTGGATTGTTTGTAATGCACAATGTAATGTTTTTCACGTAAACGGGTTTCACACTGGTACCAACCATCATACCGCCTTCAACATTAAAACAAATGAGCACAGTCGTTTCTATTCGAGTGTCACAGCAGTCTCTTTCTTATTTTCCCAGAATCCCTCACTCTGGACATGGACATGAACACGGATGTGGCCTCGCCCATGTGAGACAGGCTCACGCAGATCAGCCGAGTCGCATTTAGCCTTTCACTTCTAGCTGTTTCTGCTATGTGGAGAGAGAGAGAGAGGGAGGGAGAGGGAGAGGGAGAGAGAGAGAGAGAAGTCCTGCTTTCTCTTTACACATCGCTCTCAGATAGGTGCTACTCTTTGCACTGTTAACTCTTTTCACTAGACCTTGTACTCATCGTGTGTTCCTCTGACCTCTCCTAACCCTTTTAAACGTTTCCTAACTTGGATTGCTGGATTGTTTAAGCGAATCCTTATTAACAAACCATACTGAATGATTTTTTTTTTTTTTTTTTTTTGGATGGAGTGGTTACCACCCAAAAAGAAATAAAGAAAGAAAGATGGCTCAAGAGTTAGTAACAGCTTTGCACCGGTTGTATGTGCCATTTTGTTGATATTGCAGAATAAGGAACTCTGTCATTTTGTTTTGTTTTAGGATCGTAACCTCGATTCCCATATTATATAATACTTGTTTTTATGTACTCTTTTAGAATTATCTAAGAAAGTGTATTATGTTCACATTGGCTTTGTGCAATGATTTTTTTTTTGTTTGTTTGTTTCATGTAAGCTAACGCTGTATGTGTCATGGGAAAAGTGGCCCCTCGAGCTAACTGTATTATATTCTCTGTGTGTCTCCCCTCCTGTTTGTCCGTTCTCTAGCCTACAGTGGGTAAGCTCAGACCCAGCCTTAAGTCGGATTTGTTTCGATCCTTGTTACTCAGGGTGTTACTCACGAACCCATATCTGTTTGGCGGTCAGTATTTCCAGTACAATACGATAGTTATGAGCTAACAGAAGCATTTTGTTCCCTCCATATGAACTTATTTAACCAGCAGACCAGGAAGATCGAGAGGCGGGAGGACTCGATTACACCATTTCAATAGCCGTGAGATGTCATTCCTTTCCAGTTAACGCCATCTTGTTTTTGCATGAGGAAAAGAAAGTGTTATTACATGCCTTTAGCATTTATACCAGTAAAGGAATAATAATAAAAAAAAAGGCAAAAAGATGAATAGAACATGATATAATAGAGTCATAACGTTAAAGATAGCACGCTGACCTTAGCCGAACTCTGACACAGGATGGAGATATTCTCCATCTTTATCTTTGTCTTTGCAGTAATTATTTTCAGTGAAATATTTTGCGCTTCTCATTGATGTCCTCGTGTGAACATGCCTCAAAGCATCTATACCAGTGTCTGGATGAGGAATGTATAATCATGTCTTTATTATCACCTTTGTTATCGTTCTTGTCTCCTCTTTTTTTTTTCTTTTTTTTTTTAATTTAAAGACGCTTAACTGTTGGCCTTCCTCACTAATTTTATCTGACACCAATTTTATCTGAATTTTATCTGCATCACCAGTCATCAGTGCGTCATTGTAGTTCTTGTGTTGTAAATTTCTGCCTGTGAGCTCTTTGTACAGTGGCTGCATCACTTTTAATTAAAAAAAAAAGATTCAACAGCCTACGTGAGTTTTTGTCTTCTTTTCAGTCAGAAAAACAGTTTTAGAGTATCATACACGATTTCTATTCAATAGGAGCAGAGAGACAGCTTTGCAGTTTTGCTTATTTAGCAATGTCTTAAGCTCAGTTTTCATTTTTCCCCCCAGTGTATGTAATATATACTAATTTCAATTTAGAACTTATTTCCATCTTCTATACAGTGATCTTGGGTTTAATTACTTTCATTCATCTTCAGGAAGCGTTTTATCTCAGTCTGGGTCATGGTAGGTTATTGCTAGTATTATTATTATTATTATTATTATTATTATTATTATTATTATTATTATTATTATTATTATTTCTTATCATTGCAGCTGCAGCAGCACTCTTTAGTTAAAATGAGATGACTGCTAGGATCATTACTGCTACTTGTATACTTGTGTCATTACTGCTACTAGGATACGTTTAGTGCCTGAATGTAATGTCAGTCAAGATCAGCGCAAATCTCCTGGCCACAGTCGCTTTGCTCATTACCACCAGCCGTCATGTGTAACTATAAACCTAATACCTCTAAATATGTTCTGCTTCATATAGTAAATTTCATATTTAATTTTACACAGTGCTCACACACACACACACACACACACACACAACACAGTGCAAAAGTCTTAGGCACATGCAAAGAAATGCTGTAGAGAAAAAATTATATCAAATGTTTCTACATAAAAAAAAAAATAGTATAAAGAGCAGTAATAAATGAAATAAAGTGTGATCACCCTTTGCTTTAAAAAAAAAAAACTCAGTAGGCTCAGGTACAATGTTTTATAAGGAAATGAGCTGTAAGTGTTGCTGCTTCTGCAAGATGCTCAGCAACAGTTCTTCTGGAGACTTTAACTATCGCACTTGCTTCTTATTTTTGCAGCAAAACCCAGCAGCCTTCATTATGGTTTTTTGTCTGAAAAGTGCTAAGTTACATAATCTGCTGCTTTCTTTACTGACACAAACGTTTTCCTCTAATATTTAATTTAGTGCTGGAAAACTGTAAATCTAAAATGTTTTTTGTACTGAGTCAATAGTGTAGAAGTCATAAAATAAATATCTATAACAAAATTTGTACGAATGAAATAGGGTGCCTAAGACACACACACACACACACACTGTCTACTTTAATAGGAACACCTGTAACCTGCATACCTGCTCATTTATGCAGTTATTTAGTCATGTGGCAGCAGCACAATGCATACAGTCATACAGATACAGCTTAAGAGCTTCAGGTAATGTTCACATCAAACATCAGAATGAAGTGAAATGTGATCTCTGTGACTTTTAACTGTGGTGATTGTTGGTTCCAGACAGGCTGGTTTGAGTGTTTCAGAATCTGTTGATCTCCTGGGATTTTCACACACAACAGTCTCTAGAGTTTACACAGAATGGTGTGAAGAACAGAAAACATCCTGTGAGCGAAGGGTCTGCAGGCTGAAAAACAAAAAACATCCTGTGAGTGAAGGGTCTGCAGGCTGAAAAACAAAAAACATCCTGTGAGTGAAGGGTCTGCAGGCTCAAACACCTTGTTGATGTGAGAGATCAGAGGAGAATGTTTAGACTGCTCTGAGCTGACAGGAAGTCTATAGTAATTCAATCACTCTTTACAACCGTGGTGAGCAGAAAAGCATCTCAGCATGCACAACACATCGGTGGGCTTCAACAGCAGAAGACCACATCAGGTTCCACTCCTGTCAGCCAAGGACAAGAATCTGAGGCTATCATGGGCACAGATTCACTGAAACTGGACAGTTCAACAAAATATTTACAGCAATGACAGTGTGAATGGGGGCGGAGCCAGAAGCATCAGCTCGTGAACATAGATGTTCGGTAGAGTCAGGTATGACTTCAGCTGGTCAGCTGTGTTTATACAGCAGGTTGTTTGCCAGGTTTCAGCAACATTTCCATCTCAAAGCAACACAAATTTTCTTCTTTTTTCTCAGCCTTTGCATGGGAAACAGTCACTGAGGTGCACAGGCATTACTAAATTTACATTTACCTCATTTTTTTTTTTTTTTACCAAAAGTGACTTACAGTTCAGACAGAATACTGCTGAGCATAAGAAGCTTAAGGGTCTTTCTTAAGAGCCCAACAGATTGGTGGTGCTGGGATTTGAACTCACTTCTAAGCTTCTAATCAGTAGTCCAATGGCTTCACCACCGTGCCTCCACTTGCAGTTGTTAGCTACTCCATAGCTAGCATCATAGACACACTATCTGCACTTGTACTTTGCCTTCATTTGCAGATCTGTATTAGAGTCAGTAGATGCCATCTATCTGCTTTGAAACAAGATTTTGGCTTTTTTAAATTAGCGCAACCTGGCATAAAAACTGTGTTCCTGGCAGCCCTGGT
>JAKKZN010000013.1:4977680-4998290 GCA_033441825.1 Pangasius elongatus | reverse complement strand
TAAAGTAATATTTTTCATTCGCAGAACAAAGTTTCTTTGTTGTGTTCATAGGCCTGTTTTCTATTTAATTTATGCTTATTTAAATGTTGACTGTATGCAAAAAAAAAGTTAATTAAACATTAATTAATTTTACCTATATGACCGGAATTATACTTATTTGTCCAGCAATCTGCATCATTAGTGGAAACTCTGGCACATACATGTTACCTTAGTGGTCTGAGTAATGTCATTGCTACTCACAGCAACAAGTAGCTGATTGGACACAAAGTATTTCTTCCCTCTTTACCTGTGGTAATGCGGTATTACTGTATTACTGGCACGTTGTTAACAAAACCATATTTTGTAATTTAGTATAAAGGGGGGGAATGGGAACGGGACCCAGAAGAGAGAAACTCCCCCACCCCCTAGCGCTGCCACCACCATGCTTCAGTGTTAATCTAGACTGGCTGTTAAAGTTTGGATTTAGTCTGGCTTTTGCCAAAAATAATTTACATAATGGGTGTGGGTATATTTTAGTCATTTGCCTATTGTTAGTTTTAGTCTAGATTTCGTTTTCAAAGGAACAGCTTTAGTTGGTGAAAAATGAAAGTTGCTTACTAAGATGAAAGTTTGAATATGTCGCTAATGTTCCCAAACAAGTTAGTACACGTATACGCTGATTGGAGGGGATGGATCCATACTCTTGGAGTGCATGACACGTCTTACAGGTGCAATAGGCATTTTATTTTTTAATCGTACAAGTAACCTGCAAAATATGCAGAACATGATAAATAATTGTTTAAGCCATGGCCTCAGCACAACTGTATTATGTGCCTGAGAAAACCAGGTTGGAAAACTATATAGACACTATAGACACTTCCCAACAGCCCTTCACTCTTCACCCTCCATCTCAGTCAGTAATGGGCAAAGATAATTCTCCCATGAGCAAAAAAACAAAAGGTGTGCTTAAGGACAAAAACTTAAAGACAAGAAATGCACTACAACACTGGCAGTGCTTTTCTATGATTTATTTACCAGTGGTGAAGTGGGTGAAGCTGGACACAAGAATTAGCAAAGTCGCTCACGGACAGGTACGTTAACGCAATCGGTATAAAGCTTTGGATTGTTTGAATGGCCTGCTTTACATAATGAATAATGTAGTTTTTTTCCATTACCAGGAAAAACAGAACAGTGAAAGCAGTTGACCATTTATGAGGATAAATCAATACGAGCTGAATTTTGTGTTTTTATAATGTTATAATGTAGCTTTCACGTAGTTGAATGGCAGAGTGCTCATGAAAGTCTGTGCTAATGCTGTCTCTGGATAGCATGCTAATCCCGTTGAATCACTGTAGGGTTAACTGAGCAGGAATGGGGGGAGGCTGAAGAAGTTAAAAAAAAAAAAATTGCCAAACTTGTTTTCTTGTTTTCATGGGCAAGATTTAATGACAAGAATTCGGCTTTCTGTGACAGTTGTGCTACCAGCACACAATTTACAAAGCAAAACTAAAAGGTGCATTAGGCAAGATGTGTCAACGTGTGTCAGGATTAAGTCTCTAACATTTAAATAGGCGGAGCTGAATAAGATTTGTATGATTTTTTTTTCCTTGTAATGAAAATAAAACGAATGTATGTGACTTGTTATGTAAAGCAGGCCATTCAAACAATTCTTTATCCATATTGCATTTATATATTCTATCCATATTGCTAATTTTACTCATTCATCCCCTTCACCTGTAATAAATTACTCCATCATGGAAAAGCGGTGCCACTGTTTATTCTGGTTTCTCTGTGTGTGTCTTGTCATTATCCGCCTGCACTGGGCGCTTACCGCTATGTTTCCGAACAAACTGATTTGGGGACGGAGTGAAGTACCAAGGAGAGTGTGTGTAAAAAGAGGACAGTGTAAACACAAACAAACAGGCCATCACAACCTACAGTTTTCCAAACGGGTTTTCTCCACCCATAATACACCTAAGAAATTAAAAAAAAATGACTATTGCACCTTTAAAGTTTACTTTGAACTGTCAATATAGAAACGATAACATTTTAGAATGAGAACATTGTCTAATTCAAGGAGTACACGCCAATAATCCAGATTTTAACAGCTTTTACACCATAATGTCATTAAATCATTATACGTGAACAGCTGTGCTGAACTGAACACAGTTTTTAAGTGTTCTGCACCAGGCGAAAATGCAGTCGGAAAAGTTACTCTCCGTGTTCGGACCATTCGGATGTACCGTACCACCTAGTCAGTAATCGCTCTTCTTTCTCTCTCACTGTTCTTGACTTTCCACGCATTGCTTTGCCCCCGCTCCCACACATACTGTATATACCCGTTCCCTCTCTCCTGTCATCCTCAAAATGATTCAACATACACTTGCATGAATCCATTTTTAATCGTTTTCCAATTTCAATTTCCAGCCCCTTATATCGATCAGCACTGTTATATACAGTAAGATACGTGTAATGTGGCACTCAGTTGTGGCTGCCGGTTGTGCAAGTTTCCTCATCAACAGCGCACTCTGTTCTGGACATGTAAATAATGGCAATGCTCCTTCCAGCACACCGCTTTCCACAGCTTGATTTGTGCTCATGAATTTGAGCTTTTTATGCACTTGTGTTTTTAGGCGAATAAGTAAAAAAAAAAAAAACCCTATTTGCCTTCCTCTCTTTCTCTCCTGCAGTCTCTCACTTTGCTCAGTAAGCCACTAATAAGCTTGAGCAGTTCAGAGCCACTTCTCTTCCTTGTGCTTTACAGCCTAATGATTTATACTGCAGGAGAGAGAGAGAGAGAGAGAGAGAGAGAGAGGGAGAGAGAGAAATAAACTGCATAACAGACAGAAAGCAGCCGTGAGAGATTTACAAATTCATTTCATGACAGAAGTGAAAAACAGATCTGCAACAGTAGCAACACACACACACGCCTACTTACAGCTATAATTCTATTCGACGTAAGGCAGCTGAAATCAGCAGGAACGCCTGCACTGGTTTTTCCAGCGTCATCATGCCGACCTCTTGGGTGAGCTGTTTCCCTCTTATCGATTTGGCATGCGTCTGAACTCTGAACTCTGACCTCTTTCCCAATCATGTAAAATATGTCGGTGGACTGAAAGGTATTTTTTCCGACATGCGACAGAGGGCTTTGCGGTTTCTTGGTGACATGACAAGTTACGTTTTTCACCTTAAATTCAAGAGAGAGGTCGGCGTGAGAACGACTGCCTATAGCTTTGACAGCATAAATGATTCATTTGGTTCATGGATGTTCCACAATGTTAAATGTAACTATAAACGGATAGAATGTACAGTGTGTCACGCTTGAATTTAATAATTGGTAAATTGCTGTGGTATAAGTGGAATAAGACATTGTTGTTATGGAAATGTTGTCAGCTTCGGGGCGGTAACAGCTCTGCTTCTTCTCAGGTTGCATCACACCATCCTGCTGTTGATTATTTTCCTGTAACAGCACAGCTCTCGAGTATTTTATTTCTTACATAGTAAAACAGAGCATAGCTCAATATAGTCTTTTTTAACCAAGTGTACAATGTTTACTTGATTTTTTTTGGTATATGTCATTCTAGTAATGAATTTAAGCATTTAAAAGGACAGCATATCGAATCATTTGACACAGCGACCAGTGACTTTTACTTCTTCTTTTAGTGTCAGCTCGGTTTATAAAAAGTGCCCAGGATGATGTCTTGGTCAGTGGATAAAAAAAAAATAAAAATAGGTATGCTAGAAAAAGGCCTTCATATATTTACACAGCTGCCAGTCGAGTATGTCACCTCCTTTAACATCTTGATTTAGTAAAACAACAAAAATAAACGTAACAGTAGCGCAACAGTCTGCGAATTAAAGCTGCGGTAGCTGTTTTGCGCAACAGTGGAAAAGAGGTTAAAGTGTGTGCTGTGTGTTTAAATTTGCTCTTTGGAATCCCTTGATAGACTCAGACAATCCTAAGCCCAAGTCGCACGCACACACACACACACACACACACACACACACACACACACACACACACACACACACACACAGATAGGCAGATTGTTTATCACCAGCCCTAGAGTGTTGTCTAGGCTATAATCCTCTCATCCCTGCTGGGAGTTTTTTGTTTTTTGGGAGGTCTTCTTTGCGTCCGCTTGCGATCTGTCTGACACGACTAGATATGTGTGCTTGCTTTCTGATGATGCAGACTGGTTTCTGTGATCTCGTAGATGTCCCTGATCATCCCTCAACAAAAGTAAACAGTAAAGCTGATTAGAACCGATGTGAAAGATCCTTCTGTACCACTGTGAGCTGTCTAAGGAGGATTTTTTTTTTTTTACCTATTAGTCCATTTGCAGAGTACAAACCAGAATGAATGACATATTTTTTGATGCGATTTGGATTTGCGCCGCACTAATCGAATATAATAATGCTGAGGGATGTGTTATAAAGTGGCACAGCTGGAAAAGCAAACGCCGTATAGGAAAATACTCATAAAAAAGATGTCATGTGTACCTTTCCTTGCCACTGGGGTGGTGCCTTTAGCGTGTATCTTTTCACCTTTAAAGCTTAACCCGTAAAATCACCCTTAAATTATCTTAAAATTTAAAGGTATGTATGTACAGATGCATACATATTAAAAGTACAGAAGATAAAGGATACCCACCTCCAGCTGAGCGTATAATGACGGAAGTGCAAAATGGGTAACACAGAGATTGCGATAAAGAAATAATAAATCAATTAACTGTTAATTTATCCATTTATTTATCTTCAGAAACTGCTTTATCCTGGTCAGGGTTGGGGTGGGTACCGAGGAACAGTTGGCACCTCCGCAGGGCAGGGCATCATGCACACACACACATTCACACCTAGTGGTAATTTAGTGTGAACAGTCCACCTACTGGTTTGTTTTTGGGAGGAAACCGGAGAACCCGGAGCACACGTGGAGAAAACGTGAAACTCCAGACAGACAGTAACCCGAGCTGAGATCTAAGACTGTAGATCCGCAACACTGTATCACCACCAATTAATGAATTAATTAAAAATGGGAAGCGTCTTTATGCCCAGGATACATCAGACTTGTGTATTGTAGACATTACAGCATCTGACATCAGATCTGTCCTCTACCACTGATTCTGGACGTTTTGGCAGGTCACACGTAACAAATGCCTTACACACAGCAGGCATGGTTCACTTCTTGCAGATGAGAGCCGAATCTGAGTTAAACTGCATTCTCAATTCAGAAACAGAGCAGGAGGTGGCTTTGGTCCACTTGAATCAAACAGACCCGAGAGTGAATTATGAGCTGAGAGTGCCTTTTCTCTCCTTTCCTCTCATCTCTTCTTCTCCCTTTGGTACTTTTGGTTCAAGCAGTGCGTATTTTAAACTGACACGTAGGCACAGAGTGTGTTAAATTAGCTCTGAAGTCAGGGAATTATGAGCAATGAAAGAAAACGTCAGACTGATATATGAGTAATGGCACATCCAGCCGAGCAACCTCATATGCGCTAGCTCACGGCAAATTAAGCAAGAATTGTAATGAGGGAGGAGACAGGGTTGTTTCAGAGAGCTTTCTGAAGAAGCTGGTAGCTGTTTGAAGTAACAGAGCTAGAAATGTTATTGCATATTATCTCTCTCTCTCTCTCTCGTTTCTTTTCTCGCCCTCTCCGGTTGCTGTAAACAACTCACCAGTGCAAGTGCTGCGTCATGCACCAGCTGCCAAAGTACTCTATAAAAAAGTGTCAGGTTGATTCGTCTCAGACCTTTTCATCGTTTTTAATGTCTCATGGTTTCAGAATCGGAGTTGTAATAGGATCTATATATCTGATACTAAAGATTTGAAATCCCTCATAGATTCTCTATATCACTTCAGTTTCCCAAGATCGCAAAATCCTTTCAGGTGTCTGGCATCGATTTTGTTTTTTCACCAGGCTAGACTTTGTTTACGTCTATTCGCTTAGAAATTTGCAAGCACAACATCCACTTTAATCTCTCATGTGGATTAAAGGTACGGTCAGCGATTTTGCTGAAAGTTTTGACACGCAAAATTCTAACAAGTTAAGCAGTTTCCTTTAGTATTCGCTCCACAGCCACATCCCCAAAACATGCACAAGCGTTCTGCGTAGGCTAGAACACCCGAATCTGATCAGGGATGGATTAGCCAATCTTGGGCCCCTGGGCAGGAACCTAAGCTGGACCCCGCTTTGTTTTTTTGTGTTCTGTGTATCAAGTTTGTGTGACAGCATAATGGCCTAATGATTCACTTCAAATTTAGGTTTTTGATTGACAGGCAGATAGAGTCACCTTTGTGTTTGTATTGGTTGGATGTTATTGGTCAAAACAGTGTTTATTTTTCTCACTTTCAAATCACTGACTGCAACTTTAAAGAAACATCTAACAAAAGAACAAGCCAGGGAATGAATAAAGTCATGAGAAGAGGGGTTAGTTAATTAAGTGCTAACTCGATCCCTAGATTTTACTTTTACTTTAATGATTTTTCCTAAAGTTTGATTTATACATCTGCAAGTGTTAGGCTATGTTGTGGCGTTAAGGCATTAGAAAAGGAGGAGACAGAAATGCAGTAGAAAACATGAATGATTTATACGGTGAGGGATCTCGTGCCAGCGTCGAACTGGAAAACACGTGACGACCAAAGTGCTCTCTCTCTTTCTCACCTCGAGCATTTTGTCATTCCTGCAAAATAATGCAGGCCACTGGCGATTGCAGACGGCCACTGTGTGCATGTTTGCATACATCTGTGAGTGAACCTGTGTGTGCATGAGATATGTTGCTATTAAAAATGTATACCCCTCTGTCTAGAACCTTAGACTGTATGAGTCAGAGGGTTGGTGTGAACGTGTGAAGTTTAGAAGTGGAGCGATCAGATCCAGAGGTCAGTGAGCTCTACCCTGTGAGAGGAGAGAGAAGGACGCTACAGTCTGAACTGCAGTCTTGTGCTTGGCAACCTTCATGAAACATGTGTATGTAAAAGAAATAGTGACTAAAAAGTGATTAAAAGTGATTAGTCTTGTGTGATATAAAGAATCAGTCATCACTGCCACTGATATTATACTGCCACCATATCCTGTGATTATACTGCATTACCGAACCTGCCGACCATTTTGCGTAGGATCTCCGTAAGTTAACATCAGAGTAGACTAGTACGAGTTCTCACTCAAAAATACTCAGGAGATGAGTCAATCAGCATATGAATCTGGAATGATTTTGTGCCGGTGTTTTAAACTGTCCAATATTAATATCATGACACCGCTTAAAAGCCCCGCCCACTTCCTCCATCTCACAAAAGCTAGCTGCCCTCTTCTGCATACAGGAGCTCACAGATGCCCACGATTGGCTAGTGTTTCTGTGATTGACAGGTAAATACTTTCTTCTGTTGTTTGAGTGGAAATGTTTGTGCAATCTTTATTTGATACAGTCGATTGTGCTTGTTTTATGAAATACTAATAATTCTGGAGTTTCGAGTAAATGGATTTTACATTAGATAGGGATTATTTTGAAAAAATGCTGCAGTGTTCCTTTAACCTGAGTGGCAGATACTCAGAAAAACTCAGTGCATCAGTCCTGGTTTATACAATTACAATGACCTTCCTACCTTTTCTTTGAACAATAACTTGGTGCAAGCACTGAAGTCATATAGGAGGGAAGCTTTTAGTCTGTAAGCTTCTAAGAGCCCCCACCAGCCCCCACTCTCTCTCTCTCTCTCTCTCTCTCTCTCTCTCTCTTTCTTTCACTCTCACTCTCTGTTTCTTTCACTCTGCAATTATATAGTCATAATATTTAACTCTTTCACTCAGTCACCTCCTAGTGTGCATAAGTATTTCACTATCAGTAGCTACGACTCTTCTGTTGATGCACAAATGATTAAAAGGAGCTTATTTATGTTGCGTTTTTATTTCAGTGAGCCCACCGCATGTGTCTGTGGCCAGTAGAGGCTTTTTAGTGCATTAGGTCAATGAATGGAGGACAGGCGATGGAAGAAATAGTCTAGTTGTGTGTGCACACTCACAGGGCAAGGACCTTTCCATTTTTAGGCAGCCTGTGTTTTATCTTGCACCCAAAAGATGGCCATTCATAACAGTGAAACAGAGTAGTGAGCAAGGAGGAACTTCATCACTTTGGAATGGATAAAGTTGTTGTCATTCCATATGTAAACGAAGTGTTAATACGGCACTGACTTATCGTAGGCTCTCAAACCACCACAGCATATCACAACCCAAATCGTGAAAACAAATTCCAATGATAACACCGTCTAAAGAATCGATTTATCCGAGCTTGCAGCACGATGAATCGGTTTATAGCAGAGTGCATAGCATGGCATCTTTAATAGCAAAAATCAAAGATCAGCAGGAAGGTGGGTCTTTGGTATAAACTATTTTTGGCAGGTAAATTTTCCCACATCAAGCGTCGTAGGATATTACTCATTCAAATGTCTAATTTTTGCCTTTGGATATGTAAATAGGATGAAAATATTCATTCAATTATTTATTCATCTTCAGTAACCGCTTTCTTTTGATCAGATTCAGTGGACCCTGAGCCTATCCTGGGAACACTGGGGCACGAATACAGTGGGTTTGGTACTCAAACTATTCAGACACCTTCAGGACCCCTCTGTATATAGTTGCATTCTTCTTCCCTCAATTCTGACCAGTCTCCCTGTTCCTGCAGCTGAGAAGCACCCCCACTGCATGATACCGCCACCACCATGCTTCACTATAGTGATGGTATTAGCCAGTTGATGGGCAGTACCTTGTGTTTGCCAGATGTAGTGCATGGAGTTCAGGCCAAAAAGTTATATTTCTGTCTCAGCACACCAGAGAATTTTTTTCCTCATGCTTTCAGAGTCTTTTAAGTGCCAACCACATGCCTTCTGCTCAGGAGGTAGCTTTGTCCAGACACTCTACCATAAATGTCTTTTTCCATGATGTTGGAGCCCTCTGCTCATGGGAGCATTCAGAATATAAAATCATTTTGGAAATGGTTTTATACCCTTAGCCAGATCTATGTCTCCACACAGAGT
The DNA here is from genome assembly GCA_033441825.1 of Pangasius elongatus. Lineage (NCBI taxonomy): Eukaryota > Metazoa > Chordata > Actinopteri > Siluriformes > Pangasiidae > Pangasius > Pangasius elongatus. The sequence goes on along the minus strand of JAKKZN010000013.1, from coordinate 4,989,286 downwards.
TCCTGGGACTTCATGGCATGGTTTTCGGTCTGACATGCCCTGTGATGTATGCCTTTTTAAATTATACCCAAGCAATTGAATCCAATTGAATGTGCCACAGGTGAACTCCAGACTGGGCCTAGATATATTTCAAGATGATCAGGACAAACAGGATGCACCTGAGCTCACTTTGGAGTGCCTTAGCCTAGGGTCTGAATACTTATTATTATGTGTAGATTAATGTGCAGGAAAGTCACTTTAATTCTTTTTAAATTAAACCTACACACTGAAGACAACAATTGGAGGGCTCTGCATATTCTGAATCGAACTCCAGACAGACAGTAAACTGAGCTCAGGACTGAAACGAAGACCCTGGATCTGTGAGGCTGCACCGCTGCCTGCTGTGCCACCATACTGCCCAGTATGAAAATTTAAATAGCCCTAATATTTACAACTGGTAATGGGAAAAATCCAAATAATAACTGCAGAATTCCCTGTGTGTTCGAGACATCTCCATTAATTCACAGGTTGTCACAAGGCGCAGTTACTTTGAGATTTGTGCAGAAACTTTGGGTTTGTGCATTGCTCTTTCTGTGCATGTGATATGTGTATGATATGTGAGCTAATGGTGTTGGACTGAATGAGGAATGGTAATGTAGAATCAGCAGCTACGCAGCTACATAACCCCTGGCACATCACCACCAAACACCAACACCACTAAAGGCCAAAGTTCATGCCTGTGGAAAGCTGCAAGGCAGTATGAGGCTGTATTATAACTGCATGCCATGTGAGGGAGAGGGGGGAGAGAGAGAGAGAGAGAGAGAGAGAGAGAGAGAGAGAGAGAGGAGGAGGAGGAGGAGGAGGAGGAGGAGGGAGGGTGTGAGTGGTGAAAAACTCCATCAGCTTGCTGACTAGATTTTGTGAAGTTGAAGATTGGAAAAACGTCATCCGGTCTTTTTCCAATCTTCAGCTCTCCAGTTTCGGTGAACCTGTGCACACTGCAGCCTCAGATTCAAGGTTTGACATGTTGTGCACTCTGAGATGCTTTTCTGCTCACCCCGGTTGTAAAGAGTGGTCATTTGAGTTGCTATAGCCTTCTTGTCAGCTCAAACCAGTCTGGTTATTCTCCTCTGATCTCTCTCATCACTAAGGCGTCTCTGCTCACAACTGATGCTTACTGGATGTGTTCTGTTTGTTGCACCGTTCTGTGTAAACTCTAGAGACTGCTGTATGTGAAAATCCCAGATCCCAGGAGATCAGCAGTTTCTGAAATACTCGAACTGGCACCAACAGCCATGCCACTGTCCATTTTCCATTCTGATATTTGATGCAAACTTTAACTGACGCTCTTGACATTATTTATTGGTTAGCTGATTTTTCATGATAATTCTATGAATGAGCTGGTGTACAGGTGTTCCTATTAAAGTGGCAAGTAGGTTTAGATGCTTACCTGTTATTTTGTGTATATACACATAAGTATTTTTTAATAACTGTTGCTAAGCATTATTAACATTTTTAAAAAGATTTTTAAGCTAACTTTGGAGGCAGAGTAAATGAGTGAAAAGTCCCTGAACTATTTTTTGAGAACCACATGACGATCAGTTGAAGTGAAGTGAAGTGAAGTGACTTTGTGGCCAAGTGTGGTGACCCATACGCGGAATTTGTGCTCTGCATTTAACCCATCCACGTGCACACACACAGTAGTGAACACAGACACCCGGAGCAGTGGGCAGCCATTTTAGCTGCGGCGCTCGGGGAGCAGTTGGGGGATCGGTGCCTTGCTCAGGGGTCTCACCTCAGTCGTGGTATTGAAGGTAGCAGAGAGCGCTNCCCACCTACAATCCCTGCCGGACCCGAGACTCGAACCCACGACCTTCAGGTTCACCTTCGGGTTACAAGTCTGACTCGCAGACCATTAGGCCACGATTGCTCCAGTTATGCTCCTTGTCACGTCCAAAGTTATGCTCTCTCTGTTTTTTTTTTTTTTGCATTGTTCAGTTTTTTGCCGTCACGTTGCATTCTGTGTGGATTATATTATATGTAAGCAAAAAATAAGCCTTAAAATGGGCTAACCTTTGCCGTAGCTTTCACCAGAAGAACATTCTGCTTTCTCTTGTGTTTTCATCAGATGTGCTGTTATTATCAGCGTGTGTTCACTTAAACACTCGAGGCCTTGACACCTCCACTGCGTTCAAAGATACACGATGTTATTGTAGCAGCACAAGTTATCAGTCACACTACCAACATGGCACTTTAATACAAATCTTTACAAGGCTTTCAGACAGTTGCGCTCAAGGCTGAATCTTATCAGACTGGAAGAATTGTACCTTTTAGCTAGCTGAGGAGTTCAGAGTCATAAATTGAAAAATGATATTTACAACTGACTTTTCTTTTTAATATTTGAATTTGAATTTAATTGGGTTTTGCGTTCTGCTTCGCGTTTATGTTAAGATGATTTGTAGTGATTTAGTAAGTGTGTGTGGCTGAGTGGAACTGTTGGCACATCAACCATTAGTGTGTTATGGTGTGAGAAGAACCAGCACCATCAGCTTCGTGTCTACATGTTGGCAAGCATCCTCTTATTCTACTGTTACTTCACATGTAGCGAGACGTTTAATTCAGCTAATTAACTGTTAACTGGATGGTAAGCTGTTTTAGAGGCTGTGCAGAGGCAAGAGACAGTTACAACATTTTGGTGGAAGATTACAGAAAAAATAATTAAGTCTTAGTATGTTAAAAAGGGAAGAATGCATCTTAACTTCTCCAGTCATAGCTACTCATTAAGTACATCAATAATCATTTTTACTGTTGGTAAAAAAATATATTTTAAATATATTTATCCATATTTTAGCTCGCTCTTCTTCCATCCCACCAGGCTTTATTATTACAGCTATATAGATAAATAATCAACTACGTGTTCAATAATTAACTCACTCTCAGAACGAACTTTCACAGTAAGATCAGTAGCTGTTACTTGCTACTTAATTACATTCAGTTTCTATTTATATCAGTGCTTATGCGTACACAATACTACAATGATTTAACCTCGGTTAGGTGTGGGTGGTATGGAAATGAAAATATGAAAATTGCTCCATTCATGTTTCTTTGGATGACCTGGAATGCCCCAGAGAAGCAGCCCCATCTCATGATGCTTCCACCACCGTGCTTCACTGTGGTATGGTGTGCTTGAGATCATACAGGTAACGTGTCTTTCTGCAAACATGACAAGCTGAATTATTACCAAAGAGGGCTGTTTCTGTTTTGTATTCTGTTCCAAGAAGAGTACTGATTTGTCGGAATGCATTTAGACATGCAGTGCAGTTCACTGTTGCTGCTTTCAGGTCGTCCTGCAAGTCTTCTCGAATGACTACTGGCTTCTCTCTTACCTTTCTTATCATTAGCCTGAGAACTCATTGTGAAATGTTTAAGGTCTTTGCTGTGACTTCTCTGTAGCTTTTTCCATTTGAGTGCTGTTTAATAATGTCCTTGAGAACTTTATACCTTCACCATGGTCACTACTTGTTGTGAGAAATCTTCCCAACCAATGGCAACGTCTTTTGTAATGACACCAGGTGCAATTTGCACAAGAACATATCTTTGTTTATAGTTATGAAAACATGCCTTTTTGCTCATCTTTATAAGTACATTATTATATATAATTTTGCCAACAAAACTATAATTACATTTCTGCTTTTACTTAACATTTACACACACACACACACACACACACACACACACAAAACCCAGAATCTATCTAACATCGGGTACTGTGAGTAAGAATGGATTTGGAGTTATAGCGTAATGACGACATTTTATTGTACTGTGATGTTGTTTATATTCATATCACATCATCATACTGACCAGCCCTAGTTTCAATGAAATGTTACTTTAGCATTTTTTACTTTAAAAAATATATTAAATATAAATGAATTCCTCATTATTTGGCACAGACAACACTGTCACAATTATGAGATGCGTTTTTCCATCGTAGGCTGCTGCCGTTGGTAAAGTGTGTGTGACAGTAAGTGTGCTTCGTCTGCTTCTGTAGCTTCAGACGTTAGGACAGACATTAGGACTGCATCCTTCATTAGTGTTAATCAGGATTTTACTCCATCAGGGCTGCTTTCCCTCTGTGCCACGGCCTCCGAGGCCCTCATTAACACACCGGTGTGTGTTAGCGAGCGAAACAGTCTTGTTAGTCTTGTTAGACTATGCATGAGCGGTGCTGTGTGTATGTGTGTGTTTGCGAGGCCTTTTTGTGCACTTCCAACCCCCAAAATTTAGCAAAAGTTCATGACCTTAGGCAATGTGTGTATTGTGCTGTGTGTGTGTGTGTGTGTGTAGAGTGCAAGCGTGTAGTTCTGGTGTTTCCAGGTAAAGCCACCAGTTTACTGTTGATATGTAAACACCGCCACACAGGAATAATGGTGCGAGGTTGCAAGCGGATTCACACCATTTATTTTCAGTGCGCCTGCCTCCCGCGTGGGCTAAAAACACTTTCATTTTCTCAGGTGGATGACAGAAAGATCAAGGTATGAGTCATTTTAATTAAACACATTGATACTAATCACTTGGATTTCACACCATGTTTTCTCAAATAGCTGTATAGTTTCATTTTTACCAGGTTGATGGAAAATAGCTGTAATTATTAGCCACAATCTGCCAACTGCCTATAGAAACAGATGTATGAAGAGTAGGGCTTGAATGAGTCATTACAATGTATGCGTCAAATACACAGAATTCAGTCATTTTCATTTCATAGAAGATAATTAATACGCCAAAATATAATATGATACCGCTGCAGTTTCACCTCTCTTTTGTCCCATGACGATATATTTATATATATATATATATATATATATATATATATATAAATAAATATCTTGCATACATTTGTTATTATTATTATTATTATTATTATTATTATTATTATTACTGAATACGAATACATTATTTGGATTGAACTGATAATATGCTCTGAACAGATACAGACTCAGATATGAATAAGAGATGTACTATTCACTTTGGCTACTTTATTAGGAACAGCAGTACCTCAGTTATCCAATCAACCAATCATGTGACAGTGGCACAAAACATAAAATTAGACAAATACAGGTCAAGAGCTTCAGTTAATGATTACATCAAACATCACAATGGGGGAAAAGGTGATCTCAGTGACTGATTAGCGCCAGACAGGTTGGATTGAGTATTTCAGAAACTGCTGATCTCCTGAGATTTTCGCAAAAACAACAGCCTCTAGACTTGAATGGTGCAGACAGAAACAACCCCCAGCGAGCGGCAGTTCTGCGGGCAGAAACGGCTTGTTGATGACAGAGGTCAGAAACTGGTTCAAGCTGACAGGAAGTCTACGGTAACTCAAATAACCACTCTTTACAACCGTGACGAGCAGAAAAGAACCAACGAACGCACAGCATGTCGAACTTTGAGATGGATGGGCTATAACAGCGAAAAGCTACATCGGGTTCCAGTTCTGTCAGCCAAGAACAGGAGTCTGAGGCTACAGTGGACATGAAAACTGGACAGTTGAAGATTGTAAAGACATTGCCTGGTCTTTTCTCAAAATTGAACTGTCCAGTTTTGGTTCCTGGCAGGCGTGAATGGAGCCCAATATATTAGTGTTCCTGTGAAAGTTGTAGGGTTAGTGTGTTGTTCAGAGTCCAGCTGTCTGAGTGATTCACCCTCGCATCCTGGTGTTGTTCAATGGACCAATCATACCTCATAAAAAATTCATCCTTTTTGAGTTTCACCAACACACCTATATTTTTCATCACCATCCACTGCTAAATGACACTTATTCCAAGGTTCGTTTGTTCCTTTGTTGATTCACACAGAGACAGAACATGATATAGGCTACCTTAGTTTTGCTGCATTCACTTCTGAAACTCTGAAAAGATCAGATCCCTGGACCTCTAGAAAATGGTGGACTGGGGTTGGCTTTAACCAAACCACGATCCGGTCCGCATCCTCGCTCAGGGCCACGTCCCGGGCAACGTGGTTGGTTCAGCAAGGTTGTCACATTACTTCTTATTTTTTCCTTTTGTGATGTCTGGGTTGTTATAGTTACTGATATATAAAACCAAACTTTCGTAGAATTGAAGTGCTTTAATTAGTCCTCCTTTGTTGGTGTAAGCACTTGCGCTGAGAGCACAGTGAAAAATCGCATGTCTAGAGATTATTCATTTGCAAGTATTTCTGCACAATGACATGCCCAGCATCCAGAAAGAGGTTTTCTTCACCACTTGAGTGTTTGTAAGTGTAGGCAAATAGATGAAGCTACCATTTTGCAACCCTGTGTGCACAAAATTGACCACTCCATGCAATCGGGCGACAGTTTGGAAAGAATTCTTCTATCAGAATGCAAATCTGTGATAATGAGCCCCGCCCACCAAAACAATCCCAGAATCACTCCTGAGTCCAGACTCGAGTATTGTGACAACGCTCTAAGTTCCAATATGAAAATGCACACCATGGTTTACTGGTTTTTCCAGTGGAAAGGATGAGACATGTAGGGTTGAATTTTCAGTTTTCATATTTGTAGAATTGACAGAATTTAGATTTGTTGAAAGGGTAAAGGTTTAAGGGTTTCTATGTCTTTTTTAATGTCGTATGACATTTATTTGTGGAGCAACTTATTATTCAGTATAGAAAAAAATATATTTCCAGTGGGTTTAACAGTTATTTAAGCATGAGTCATTATGTCATGTAGCGAGGGCACTTTAAGAAATCTCTTAGTGCAGCATTTTAGCAAACACCCACTATGCTTTTGTTTGATTTTTTTTTTTTGTTGTTGTTCCCAAGTTACCTCCAGAGTCCTTACAAAGACTGCACTTATTTATCTCACGCTGTCTCATTTGAAGCGTCTTGCAGGGCACTCAACCTTCTGGGCCTCGATTGATTTGCCCATTGAAACACCGTTCTGGAAAACATTAGTCATTAGTCAGACTGAATCCTGACTGACAGCCTGAGTGCGCTTCTGTGTCTCGATGGTTGCGTTTTCTTGCTTCGCCTGTCACACAAATCATATGGGGAAAAAATTAATTGTGTGATCGTGCTCATAATTCCAGTGGCAGGAGGAACCTGTAGTGGAAAGCACACTCGGTCATGTCTTGTTCAGCTAAATGTCACACTGGGTGGGCTGGTGCTGATCAATCGCCCATCTGCTTCATTCTGCCAGGAAACATTCATACAAGAGTAATCTGATTGAAATTATGGGGTGGGCTACATGGCTGAAATATTATGTAACAATCCTTTATGCAGTAAAAAGATATTTAGATTTTAGATGCAAAACAGCAGTGACAGTTTGGAAATCTACATTGAACATTTGGATATTTTTTAAAATGTATATTAATGTCTAAAGGAACAAAAAGTATTTGAAGAAATGTAACAATTCATATACATCTAGATTTTAATTCCACAGTGTTGCTGAATTCTTAAATGCGATCGGTTTACTGTTGTTTACTGTTTACATGACCATTTCTAAAGTAGCAAATTACACAGAATTCTACATAATCTAAGACTAATAATAAGAAGATTAAAATACATTAATAATAGTTGTCAAGGTTTCTATACGGAGCTTATTTGATATTTTTGGAAGGAGTCTCCAATGTCAGCACTTTGTGACAAGACAGTGAAGTTCATGATTTCTAGTTTCCTGATACCATAACGAGCTGCGTTTTTTCCCCCTCTTATTCAAGAACGAGAGAAAAAGAGAATATGGTGAGGGAACGACTGTTTATAGCTGTTATAACGCAAGTGGCAACAGGAACCAACATTCAATGTAGCTATAAATGGTTAAAAATTATGAGGTGTTGTTCTGTAAAATTTTTGTAATTTTTTTGCAAATTGCTGTTGTGCAAGAGAAATAAAACACTTTACAGCACTTTGTGACTTTGTGTTACAGGAAAATAGTCGTTGATTAGTTTCTTATAGCAGCATACCCTGTCATGCTTAATTCCTTAGTAATTAGTGAGTAACAATGACGAAGTCGTTGCTTAGTGTTATAGACGTTGTGACAATATTATCAACATTATATCTTCCAGCCCTAATAGAAATATTCTCTCTCTCTCTCTCTCTCTCTCTCTCTGTCTCTCTCTCTCTCTCTCTCTCTCTCTCTTTCTTTGTATGTCTCTCGTTCATCAGTTAGCTCTGTACCTATCCATATAACAGTCATATCCTTTGTGTATGTGTGTATGTCAGACACACACACTGACTGATGATGCTTCAAGGCATTTTGTGACGCAGACAGTCTAGATGGACGTATTGAAATTCAGTTAAGGTCGTGAAATAGAGAAATATGAGGAGCTCTTCCTCCTTTGAACGAGGCGTGCGTTATCAGATCAGACACACAGCTGCAGCACCTTTACTCCTTACGTGCTCACTGCACGCGAACGTTTCGCTCCTAATCATTTCCAACAGAGAGTAGCGCAAACAACGAGGACAAAAATATGGATACAACTCGAACGTAAAACTAATAAGACCCTCTTCTTCCTCTCGTGCATTTTGTAGTTTTGTTTGTTTGTTATGAGTGGAAATGCATGTCATTGGTTGCTGGTGTAAATAGACAGTAACTTGACAATCATATGGCACTTTCTATCATACTCCACCAAAAACATAGAACATCTTAGAACAAAGTTGATGAGAGTAGCCAACTTGAATAATAAAATAATTTATTTAAAAATCCATGATTTCATGATTGACAGGTTCATGCACATCCTGCATTGTACAGAGTGTCCCAAAAGTCTCCATACGTAGGGACTATGTACGCCAGCACCCTGTAGACAAACACAGCCGGTCTGTAGTGGCGAGGCACCGGCGAAGTGAGCAGAAGGAGATAATCACAGCAGACATTTAGCGTTAAAAAAAAAAAGGGCATGTAGGATAACGAAGAAGGCTGAATGAGGGCTGCGATCTTTATCAGGATCTACACACTCATGAGCATCCATCTGCTCACACGTTGATTCTGGGATGTGTTCAGCGCTGTCACTTTCATGCCCATATGAGTCATGGTTTTATACAGAATCCAATATCACAAAGTCTGGAAGCTTTTCCATCACAGTGCCTCGAACTGTAACAAGTTTTCCGTAGATGAGCACGTGGTTTCAAAAAGGCATGTCCTTTGTGGGATTGGTTTATCTGCAGGAAATGGCGTTTGTGAGTTCTGCGTTATACGAAGTTCTGTGTCATATTTCTCGGCACTCTCCCGGCGGTGGAGTGTGTACTTTAGAGAAGTGCATGTTTGTGTGCTCTGGCAACCTCGCCAGATGGTGCTGGGAGTGTGAGGGCACCCACTCCCAGAGGAGAGGTGTGTGTGTGTGTGTGTGTGTGTGTGTGTGTGTGTGTGTGTGTGTGTGTGTGTGTGTGTGTGTGTGAGAGAGAGNTGTGTGTGTGTGTGTGTGTGTGTGTGTGTGTGTGTGTGTGTGTGTGTGTGTGTGTGTGTGTGTGTGTGTGTGAAAGGAGAGGAGGGGTTTTAGAAAGGCATGTAGGCTCAATTAGGTCAGAGTACAGCACGTTGTCCAATCCAGCATGCAGGCTGATCGGCAGGAGTGTGTGTGTGTGCGTGTGTGTGTGTGTGTGTGTGTGTGTTTATATCATATATACAAACATATTTATTTTATTATGTTTTATTACTTTACATTCGCATAGAAGTTCAACTCAATTAACATTTGCTCTCCGGCCTGCCTGCCCTTTCATCTGGCAACCACATCAGCTCAGCGAAGTGTTCCAGAGCTTTACACAGCGCTCATTCACCTGGAAGTAGTACACACACCGTGATAATTACCAGACATGACCGCTTCCAGTGCAGTGTCTGTGTGTTCTCTCCAAAGCATGTTCCTCTGAGTTTACTCAGCCATGTGAGTGGCTTACGTTACTCACTCATGTGTGTAACATCCAAGAAGAAATACTCCTAGCAGGGTTTTTTTTTGCTTAATGTTTTCCTACACTACCCATAATGCCATTTGACTACCTGCTGAGAGTGATGCCACTGGGAACTTTGCTTCATCTCTATTTAAAGAGAGTGATGCAGCGGGGCTTTAGTCTTTTAGTCCGTCCAGCTCTCTCACCTCCTCATCTGTACACTTTGCTCAAACAGATCAGCTTCCAAAAGCTTCAACGTAATCGGGTTGTCATTTCGTAGATCTAGCCGAGCCGACTCTGTGCTGTAACTCGTCGCGGCTGCGTCATATAGCTGCAGTGCATTCTGGGACACCACGAGTCCAACATTTGCTTCTCCATGTTGGATTTTTTTTTATAATATTAAGAGTGGAAAAAGAATCTCTTTTGTTTTCAAATATTTCAGTATGAACATATTTATGCATTTCCTTTCCACGACCAGTATTCTGTAAATGAGGCAGGTGAAGAAAATCATTACGTTACCTGCTTTCAAAACGATTCCTACAATATTTTAGTCAGTTTCAGTGTTTAATAGATGGAAGACAGCGATCAGACGTGTTTAAAACAGTGATATAAAATTTCAGTCGCACAGAAAAATCTTTGTGTCAAATAAATATGAATTCAAACCACACTGGTCTAATTTTAGCAAAGAAAACTGAGAGTGAAGGTTCAGACAGGTTCTCAAAGTCCACAGCATCTCCCACTGAAACGAGACTACGTTCAAGACTCATTTCGTCTCGAGAGACAAAATAAATTAGACGACCCACGGATCAATTTATTGGCTATTTTCAATGCGACCCATCTCAACAATGGAGGGAAGGTAAAGAAGTCTCTGGACAGATGATCACATGCAATGTAAGGCTGGGATATGATGAGCTCTGAGTGAAGTTTTGGGTTTGATTTCCTGGTATTGCAGCGATTTCTGCATTTTAGGTACAGTGTACAAATGGCACCAGCATGTCATACATGCAGCTATACAAGACTGCACTGTTATCAAACACTAATGGATTTCCTAGAACTGCGGAAATGAGGGATGTTTTTCCATAAGCACGGCCCATAAATAGCATTTGATGACTGGTGGACCTTTAGAGCCGATTTCATTACTACCAGTGCACAAGTGCACACAGTGTGTGGTGTAAGTGTTTAGAAGTGGTTCTCTCATGGGTTGGTGGAAAGCCGGAACAAACATGATTCATGCTGTCCCTATTAGCCATTCAGGAGATAAGATTATGGGAAACGGTAAAGAGCTGCGGTGTCATATAAAGAGCGTAAATGGAAAGAGCGATGGTCCGGGTTAATCAGATGACATTTCAGAAGCCCTTTTCATGCATAAAATCCAGAACATCGCTGAAGTAACTGTTGCAGAAATGTGGTAAAATCCACAACTTTACACATTAAGTGCATTGCTCAAACATTTCTGCGAGCAATGCGCTCATACGTCATCAGAGAATTTTGGGAAATAATGATGCATGCGGCAGACGTTGCTTTATTTTAACACTCAGCCAAACACTCTAAAGTTAACTTCTAAGATATTTTGTTGGTCAATTTTGTCTGAGTCTAAACCACCAGACGCGAAACGGAGTGCATTAAAATCGTGTAATGCACACCTAGCCGTGGATTATCCCACTTATCCCATGGTCACTTGCCCGCATTGTTAAAGTTAAAGCTGTCACTGATGTTTTGCAGTGCCAAATTTGACTGAAAGGATAACAGTA
>JAKKZN010000013.1:4958032-4969955 GCA_033441825.1 Pangasius elongatus | reverse complement strand
ATGAGCACACACACACACACACACACACACACACACACACACACACACACACACACACACACACACACACACAGAGTGTCCTTAGTGAGCTGCAGCTTTATTTAATTATTGTTACATCCTCAGGGCAATGCTAAAAGATGACCTTGAAGCAGAATCAGGAGTGGCATCTCGTGTTTATGTGTGTGTATTTGTGTGTGTGTGTGTGTGTGTGTGTGTGTGTGTGTGTGTGTGTGTGTGTGTGTGTGCGCGTGTATGTATGTATGTCTTTTCCTTCTTGTTGGACATTCATTCTAGAGCCTAATGCACCTTCAGCATGCTCCTGGTCTCCATGGCAATTGAAGTTAGAGTTACCCATGGCAGTTTTGGTAAGAAGCGTGCTGGTTGCCATGGTTACCTCATAATTGTACCAATAATTAGCCTGTTTTCCGTGCGGAGACAGATTGATGGGTTTTGCTTGCTTCATTTACATTCAGCTCATACTTCAGTGGCTTTGTGTATAAGACAGACTTCTTTAATTTCTTCAAACTTTATAAGCTAAGCATCTGAGCAATACTCTAAAAGAAATTCTCTAGAAGTACCTTTTTATTTAACACCTCAGCAGTGGCAGAGATTCATCCACAGCCATACTGAACCACAGACGGTTTCTAAGAGTGACGTTCTCTGACATTGTGCATTGTAAGATGACATGTCTACATATCTGGATCAAAAGAAATCTGCGCTTTATTCACATAAATAATGTATACAAACACAGCTAGACCACAATATTATTAACAATAAACAATACAGTAGTAATATGATATTGTATAGTAATATGGTGTCTACACATCTACATATAAAATACACTCTGCATATAAAATAGAGGTGGCACGATACCATTTTTTCTCTTCCTATATTGATTTTCAAGACACTTGAAAATATTGGTACTCAAATATAATCAAGCCGAAAGTCTAAATATAATTAAATCAATCCATTTGTTACTGCCAGGTGGTTGAGACAGCTACAGTTGCAACTTTATTAAAAGACAAGAAAGCAATCTGAATTGTGAGGCAAAGCAAAAAAAAAAAAAATCAGTTAAATGATCAGGCAATCAAGAAACAGAGTGAACTGGGCAAAAACCGGGAAACCAGAACAAGATCATAAACCAGAGAGTCATAAGTAGTAAACACAAGCTTGGTACATGAGGCAATAAACACTGCGTGATATTGGCGTTGTGGTTGTGTGTGTGAGTCCTTTATATAGTGTAGAGGGTGATTGAGTACAGGCGTGAATGAGCAGAAATCGGATGAGTGTGAATGTAACAAGGCTGTGTGACTTGCGAAGTGTAGTCCGTGGTGGCCATGTTTGAATAGCACGGTGTATTCTGGGAAATAGAGTTTGTCGCAGATTCTATTATTGACATGACAGTTACACAATTGGATCAAATTCATTCTCTTTTTTTTTTTTTTTCCTCCGATATTTGATCCACTGTTTTTTGCTGGTGCCGGTCCAGTACCGATCCTGGGTATTAGATTGGCGCAAACGGGACAAAAGCTGTGCATTAGGATGTAACCAAATCAAACATGGCTAATGAACCATTAGTGCTCTGGCTCCAAGCTTTGACTGGTGTGACTCTCAGGGTGGTGTGTCTGAAGCACAGGGCTTTATATTTCCCATTCTCCTGTTAGCTAGCTGTGCTGTCAGAGTCACACAGCTCTCTCTAGCACTTGAAGTGTTTTGAGTCCTGGGGGAATTTTCCAGTTGCTGCGTTCTGCTTGCTGTTTATCTCGAGCTAATACACTAATACTACTCTACGTCTCCGTCTCGCCTCGGACAGTACGATACGTATACAGTATCGTTACACCTATACGAAATATGTGTTGTACCACAGAGAGGAGAACTTGTGGGGTAATGCGGTAAAATCAGCAAATAACTGTGATTAAGATTCAAGTAGGATAATTACGAAGCCCTGCATTACACAATGTATTTAATTTATTATACTGTATATTTATTCATACAAGTGCAGCGAGTCGTTTGACTTTATGCCTTTCATTTTAATTATACTCATTTATACATTGTTTTCAGTGAATTCCTAATGCTTAGACATGAAACTATTTATTGGCCTGATGCAAATGGATCACAAATAGACACACACACACACACACACACACACACACACACACACATACGCACACACACCTAGCCTCTGGCTACAGCATCAGACAGCTCAGCTAATGTGACCTTTAATGAAGACTAATTAAACACAACACACACAGACACACACACACACACATACACACGCATATACACACACCGACAGCAACACTATGCGTAAATCAGTAAGGCTGTAAAATGTGAAGCAGTTACGTGTTAATGTTATGCACAGTATATACAGTTCACAAAATGTGTCTCAAGGTGTGATTCGAGATTAAAACGATGAAGAAGAATCAGAGAAGGCTGCACTGCTTCATTGTTTTAAGGGAAAACTTTGTGTCTGTTTCTGTATTTTGATTTAAACACAAAGCAGGCATGACCTAAACAAGAAGATTTTATTATTGTTATTATTATTATTAAACACGAGCCCTACCACTATGCCGCCGGAACCTGGAAAACACTGGAAAATACCCAGAGGTGCAGTAGATATAGCAGCAGTGACCTCATGGTGTGTGTATTCTGCCTCGGACAGTTCCTCAACCTCAGCTACATCACTCCAGTTCATAACAGGTCTCAACTAGAGACTGTCTCCCGCTTGTGCAGTCATTATTTTTGTTTGTACCTGCCTACAATCATTTAAACAAACTAATGGCAAACTAGTCTAATGTAAACCACCATGACCATGACCAGGCAGTTACTAAGGATGAGGAAACGAACGCCATTAATGCATATTAATGAATATAGTTTTTCTTTATCCCGAGAGCTTCGTATGTCTGACCGCTCGAGCACACCCGTAAATACCGAAAGTAAATGATAACGTACGGGCTGATGAAGCAGGACGCTAGTGTTGTTGTTCTGTTATTACAGGCAATCCAATAATTGAAGTCATAGTGCATGGCAGGGGTCATAACACAAACAGGTAAAAACGAACAAAGGATAATCCATACTTGAAAAACCAAGGGGACAGGAGTGAAGGTAAACAGCAAGAAATATAGAGCATAGAACACAGAACATAGAAAACAGGCTTAGAGTTAATGATGCAAATACGTCATAAGACTACGCAAAGATTAACATCCATCTAGAATGATCCGATCTCGAGTGGACAGTCGCAACGCATATCTGTGTACATTTTGGCATTTTGAATGCATCTCCACTGACCATGTTTATTATTACAGTCTTCCACTGCATTTGTTTTCAGGAAGAAATGTCCTGCGAACCCTAACTCGTACCTGTACGGGCTGTTTCGATCATGTGGTCTGATACCAAAGTTAAAAATGATTGAGAGATGAGATGAAAGAAGCTACTTCGATTTCTATATTTCTAAATTCTATATTTTCACATAGCAGTGGAGAACTCCGTCTCGCGATGATTACGTATTTTCCGGCTAGGGCAGTGACGCAGTTGACTAGGCGGTCGTCTGTCGCCATTCGGGATGCATCAAGGCGCTTTTGCGTTCACTCTACAAGTGCAGTTATATGCCTCCCAAACCATCTCTGAATGTGGTTTCAGTGATCGGATCACAATACGCCTCCGAGATACACTGGACCTCATTCACAAGATGGTATAAAATAGACAAAGTAATCAAGAGAATGAACTGAGAACACCTGGGCACCCTCAGGAAACTACCAATAACAGGACAGGGGCCAAGACAAGACTTGAATCAAAACAACTACACGTGTACATGTAAACAAAGCAAAGGAAACAGCTCTCGCTGTACCGGAGAGCACGCCGCATGCAGAGAGGGGGAATTCTTACAGGAAAAACAGTTGCATCCTGCAGGATCCCAGTCCTGATGCACACCAGCGTATCTGTATTTGTATCGGATTAGTACACATTGTCTGCTCATTTCCCGTTTCCCTTTGAATTTAAGTAAAGTGCCTTGTGACACCCATTTAGTCAAAGTCTTTAATCCACTGATTCACGTCTTTGTATTTCAGTAATTAATGTGAGGGTTAATAATTCATCGGGACTGCCATGCAGCACTTGGGCTTCCCAAATGTAGGAAAAAAGGGAACGTTTTTTTTTGCTTGTTTCTGATGCAGGAAAACAACACATTGATCTATCAGAGAGAGAAAACAAGTGGCCTTGTATTGATTGTCCTGTTCTTCTGCCTTTTCCCTCTTTCCCTCTCTTTGTTTCCTTTCTTTCTAAGTTTCTCTGTATTTGTGTGTCTTACTGTGTGTCATTCTGTCTCTGTCTTTCTCTCACTCCATCTCTTTCACTTCAATTCTATAAGCTTTATAGGCATGACCATGTAGGTACATTTGCAGTATTGCCAAAGCATTAGTCTCTCTCTCTCTGTCTCACTGTGTCTTTCTCTGTATGTCTCTCCCTCTGTGTCTCATTCTATCTGTCTCTGTGTGTCTCTTTGTCTCATTCTGTCTCTCTGTCTCTCTCTCTGTCTCTGTCTGTCTTTCTGTGTGTGGCTCTCTGTATTATTCTGACTCCGTCTCTATCACTGTTCTCTCCATCTCTCTCTCTCTTTCACTGCTTCTCTGTCTCTTTCTCTGTCTGTCTGTCTCTGTTGATTTCTTTCTGTCTCACTGTCATACTCCATCTTTCTATTCGTCCTGTCTCTCTCTTACACTGTCTCCATCTTTTTCTGTCTTTGTCAGTCACTCTGTCTTGAATGCTCTCTCCTCCCTGTTCTCTGTCCCTGTGTCTCTCTCCTCTTTCTCTCACTCTGCCTCGAATGCTCTCTCTTCCCTGTTCTCTCTCTCTCTCTCTCTCTCTCTCTCTGTCTGTCTGTCTCTCAGGATCACTAAACATTAACCCCAAATCTTTGTTAATCTGTAATGGATTGTGTGTGTGTGTGTGTGTGTGTGTGTGTGTGTGTGTGTGTGTGTGTGTGTGTGTGTGTGTGTGTGTGTGTCCATCCACACATGTTTCAGTTGTGTAAGGTTAGTTGACAGCAGTGACCTTCATATATTCACTGCTCATAAATATCGTTTTATCTAGAGAGAGAGAGAGAAACGGAGAGACAGAACTCTGCTGCTATCTCTGCTGCTATCAGTGCTGATGGAGGTATGGATGGACTGTGTGTGTGTTAGAAAATGATTTTGTGGCTTATAGGCTGCATATTCATCTGTGTGTGTGTGTGTGTGTGTGTGTGTGTGTGTGTGTGTGTGTGTGTGTGTGTGTGTGTGTGTGTGTGTGTTAGAAAATGATTTTGTGGCTTATAGGCTGCATATTCATTTGTGTATGTGTGTGTTAGAAAATGATTTTGTGTGTGTGTGTGTGTGTGTGTGTGTGTGTGTGTGGCGATTCGTTTCAGAAGTTTGTGCTCAGACATACAGTACATCTGTCTCACTTCCTCTTGCATCTCACACTTATGTGCGGGTTGTCACATGAGCTCTTGCCTTTCTACATCTTAACACACACAACCAACCACCCACTCTCTCTCACACACACACACACACACACACACACACACACACACACACACAGATCTCTTGGCTTAGCTCTCTCACACACGGCAGTCTCACTCTGATTACATAAGGCTGGCCTTTAGTCTTAATCCTAGCATCAGTGAGGTCATGATCAGAGTGTGTGAGTGTTTTCTCATTCAGCTTTGTCTACTATCACCATCGACCACAAAGCTCATACAGAAATGCCAGACTGACAACAGCTTTCATTATGACAGCATTTTCTCTTTAACATTTGTTTATGGAAGTCAGATAGCTTAAGGGCTAGCTTAAGTGCGAGATGAAAATTCTGCTCTTTAGTTCATCTTAAATATATACTGTTATCTCATGCAGGGTACGGATCAGGCTTCATCATCATCATCACTACCCGATCGTGTTGTTGCTCAGGCTGTACGTAGTGGTATGGTTTGGTAATGAAGCCTCGTTATTACCTGCCAATTCCCACCAGTCAGCCAGTTTTTTCCTATCACATAACAGCTAACAGCAGGGGACGGTGAAGACTGTCATGTGCTTCCTCCAATAATGTTCTGGCTATGTGTTCTTCATCCAAGATGCATGAAGTCAACCACATCGTTTTGAAATGCTGCTCATACTGCTTCGAAGGACAGTGTAACACTCCGAGGAAAGCACTATCTGCCCTCTTCCGCATACATGAACTCACAGGCATGCATGATTGGCTAGTGTTGCTCTGATTGACAGGGGACAGAGATGATGTCATTCATTCCAGCCAGAGATGATCAGAGATGAAACCTGCGATCTCTTGGCAATAGAGTGAATGCTCTTCTCTTCTGTTGCACCATTCGGGAGCCGCTGTTGCATAACTTAGACATTGCACCGTATGCCCAATAAAACCCTGTTATAGGCTATATTGACATTGCCAAATTGAAGTTTGTATTAATGCCTTTATGTGGCACAGGTCCGATGTTTTCAGGACTATGTGGTCCTAGATCAGATTCATATCCGATAAGTGTCCATGTGACTCGGAATTCATGTGAACACCATCATCTGGTGTTGACGGCATTTCAAATCAGCAATGCAGGACAGCTAGAGCAGTGACTACACACGTTCAGTGGAAGGATGTGGAAATTGGTGATTTACTTCATATACTTCATGTATGGAGAATCGATTCAAGCAAATCCATGTGGATTCCATGTGAGCATTCAAGAACCATTCAGATAGACAGATCCAGTCTGAGCAAATGAAGCTTGTAATGCTAAGAACAGTTTTGCACTCAAGTCTTCATCATTGAACAGTTCAACTCAACACAGTAGACTTTAAATTAAAACTCTAATCAATTCCGAAGTGACTCTGATGCTCATGTTTGTTTCCTGTTTGCACAATTGCACTTTTTGGCTATATAGTATACATCCGGTGTCACCCAGATGAGGATGGGTTCCCTTTTGAGTCTGGTTCCTCTCAAGGTTTCTTCCTCATACACTGCTCTATAAATAAATAAATTGAGTTCATATGAACATGGAGCCATAGAGTCGACCACAAAAAGAGCGACTTATATGTAAATTGCCTACTTTAAGTCAGGGGTTCGCAAACTTTTCAAGGACCCCTTTAACGGTATAATAATTTCCCCTGTTTAGGAACACTGGGTGTGAGGAGGGAATATCGACTGGATGGAACACAAGTTCATCGTAGGGCATCCTGCACAACACACACATTCACACACTCAATCACACACTCATGCACACCTAGGGGCAATTATCATAGCAGTACACATACTGGCAAGTTTTTGGGAGGTCGGAGGAACCCAGAGAACCTGGAGGAAACCCACGCAGACACGGCGAGAATGTGTGAAACTCCAAACAGCGAGTAACCTGAGCTCAGGATCGAACCGGAGAACCTGGAGCTGTGAGGCGACAGCGCTACGTGTCTATTTTTTTTTTTTTACCTCTGAATATGTAAATAATATGTAAAGTCAGTTAGCGAAATTCCTTCACTAACTTTTTTTTTTTTGCACTTTTCACTAAAGACCAAAGGCTACGTTTTAAACGTACACCTTGTTTAAACAAGACAAGGCTTTATTAGAGTGCTTGTTTCATATTTTATTACCCTTTACACAGAACTTGCTAAGCTGCATGTTTAGCCGGCGTGTGTAAAGTCCTGCTTTAGTACATACCGACTCGTTAAACTTTTAATACCATGTACTGAAAAGAGACTACTGTATTCCGTCTTTATTTCTATTTATCTTTCTTTCTCTATGCATCTTAATCACTCTTTGTGTCAGTGTTACACAATATTTATAATGGTCTGAAGTGAGAATGAGTAAACGACTGACAGAGAAAGAGAGAGAGAGAGAGAGAGAGAGAGAGAGAGAGAGGAAGAGAAGAGACAGGAAGTGACTGTCTGGTGTGACCCTGATGTGAGCACAGATTCTCATCCTCAAATCTGTGGGTCTGTGTTGTGTGTTGCTGTATATATATATATATATGTGTGTGTGTGTGTGTGTGTGTCTGTTTTAAATATGTGTGTGTCTAGACACTAGAGAATCTGCAGTTACCTAAGACCCAACTGATGTCTTCTCTCTCTCTCTCTCTCTCTCTCTCTCTCTCTCTCTCTCTCGTCCAGGTTTCACTGTGCTTCTCTTCAGTCGCTCCTCGTACATGGTAACACAGGACTGAAGACAAGCGGTAAGTCAGCAGTCAAGTGTGTATGTGTGTCTTTTAGTTGCGTATGGAACAACCGAAAAGATATAAGAGGAAACAGAAGCGTTCGAGTGAAATAGAAAGTGATAGTAAGATAGTGAAATAGCCGGGCACCCCTGAGCTCGGGTTTTCTGCATGAAGACAGCCGGTTCGGCTAGCAGACCACTGCAGCCCACAGCATAGCATCGACTGGAAACGGCTGCTTGCATGTGCGGTTAGTTAACTGGAAATTCACAGTTCACATGTCTGTGTTTTCATACAAATAACACGCACATACTTACGAGCGTACATACGTGTGTGTGTGTGTGTGTGTGTGTGTGTGTGTGTGTGTGTGTGTGTGTGTGCGTCTGTGTGGTTACTGGAAATCGGTGGTTTGTGTTTTATGTGTAGAAGTGGTAGTATTGCTAGGAAATTGTGTGTGTGTGTATGTATGTGTGTGCGTGTATTGTGTATCACACTGACAGTGGTAATACGGGAGAGGAAGAGGCGGAGCTATGCATGTGGTTAAGTTCCTGCTTTACACTGCCATATTTGCTAGTTTCCTTTTTGAATGAAAGCCATGTGGCTGAGTCGGTGGATTTTTTTTTTTTTTTTTTTTTGATTGATCAGCGCATTGACTTTGAGAATAAAAGCAAAAAAAAAAGTTAAATATCTTTTTGTATTTTTGAACAGAACAGTCATAAAGTTAAAGTATTCCACTTCCAGTTAACGCTCGCGTCATGGTTTCAGTGTGATGTGTCACATTCAAGTTAATTTGGGTTTTGCTGTGTTTCATATGCTGAAATGACTTTCATCCACGTCTCAAGAGAAATATCACTCCAGTAAATTGTCTGTGACCTGAAACCGTGGGGTCATTTCACACTTTTGGTTTGTTTTTCTTCAGAAAAATTGCTAACTGGGGCAACGTTTGGGCTGATGTGAAAAAAAAAGTAACCATAACAACACAAATCCTAGCGAGTAGGCTTTAGTAGGTTTTGATCTAGATTTTTCCCTGATTGTGAGTTTTTACATTTTAAGATATCGCAGTGTGTAAACAATGTAATCGTTCAGACATCATTTCGATTTAAACAAAGTAGGAGAGGGTGTGATAATATTAGCTGTGCAGTTGGGAACTGTGGCAATTTTAGGGTGTTTCCTGAAGTAGTGTGCACTACGAGGAAAAAAAAAGAGACATGACAGTAAATTTTCAGTGTAATCCTGTGATAACTAGGAGTCTAAAGTCTGAAGTCCACATGGCTGACATTTTTACTGTTTGAGCATCTGCAGTAACCAGAGCATGAGAGAGCAGGAAAGTGGCAGTAAAATAAAAAACAAAACAAAACAAAACAAAAAAAGTGTTGTAGTCACTTTCTAATTATCATCACTATGTTAAATGTTAAATTGCACTTTTTTTTTGCACCTTTAAAAATGCATAAATGAAGTCCCTGGAGGACTAGTGGTTAGCCCACAGCGCTTTCACCGCTCCAGCCCAGGTTCAACTCCCAGCCAGGGAACCAGCCTCAGCCACTGGGGTTGCATGCAACAGTGCGCTCTCAGTGCCAGTCCCAAGCCTGGATAAAATTGGGGAGGGTTGCGTCAGGAAGGGCATCCAGCGTAAAACTGTGCCAAATCAAATAAGTGGACCAATGATCCAGTGTGGCGACCCCTAACAGGAACAACAACAAATGCATAAAAGTTGGTAAAGGGACAATAATATTGTTATATCGCACAAGCCTAGCTAATATCGGATAACTTACTAGCTTACTAACTTAGAATGGAGATTAGTTTTATTATTGTCAGTAATAACAATGAACTCTGGTGATGAGGACGTTGTTTAGCCTTCGCTGTAGCTTTGGAGAAGAAAAATCAGGAGAAGAGACGCTGCTTGTGTTTCACTGTTACTTTGTCCTCCGTGTTCGTTTTTGTCGCTTGCCTTACAGCTTGGTCAGGAGGTAAACAAGTGTAAAATGTAAAGTGTAAAGTGCTCTGCTCTGAGAATAAGAAAACAACAAAAATCAGCACAGCTGATACTATACATGTCAAATAACAAAGATTTAACATCAAATGAACATTTCCCTTCTTTTGTTTAATGACGTTTTATTGGCTGCCACCCACTATGGTGAGAAACAATGAAAATAAACAATGAGATTGGTGATAACCAATCAGAATCATGCGTTCCGCCCTGTAGATCTGATTTAATAAGGTAAGATGTATTACTGCTGTATTAGTAGCATGTTATGTGAACCATTTTCAGTGGAACTGTCATACATTTTCTAAGTTATTAATATGGTAACACTGGTTGATGGTAATTTGTCCTTCTACTACTCTCTGGCATTCATTATTATATATAATGAATATATTCATTATCATACTTAGCATTGTACAGATCACACGCTGATTTTATTTAGCGTATTCCCTCCTGTCAGTCTGTCAGTACTGGCCCCTTTACTTCACGTCCACCATAATCTTCAGAAAGCTAAACGTGGAACAATCAATTCCCTAAAAAGAAACCCCTGTGGCTAGGGGATGAAGGTGATCGCCAAGGTAGCTGTGTGCATTGGACAGATGTGCGATGTGTACGAAGTGGTAAGCTGTTTGCATCAGCGGTCATGTTTATGGGAAGTCTCAAACTTTATTGCTGAGATAAAGCAATGCTTCATCGACTATATATATAATGCTAGCTAACGAACTTCTGTAACTAGCTTCCGATCTCACTGCTCAGACCGATGTTACGTTGCCACATGTGGAAGTGACCAAAAATAAAATAGGAAATGTCAGATTCAATGCAAGTTTTGCATTCCATACTGTCATGAAAAAAAAATTCTGTGTCACAGATATGAGACAAGATTAGGGCCAATAAATTCACTGTACAAAACATCAGTGAGTGCACATTAAGACCCATTTATTCTGTTTTTTTTTTCCTTATTAGTCTCTCAATTGTATCTTAAAGCCTCTTTGTTAGACCAGCATTTGCTTTAATAACCACTTCCTACTCACTCAAAGGCCAATTTTTAATGCTTTGGCTAAACGTCAGGAAAACAGTGATTAGCGCTCTCGCTGAAGATTAGACAGGGCAGCACAGCCTAATGATTTTCTTTCAGCTAAAAGTATCTAAAATCCATCAGAGGATCATTAAGTGTGATTTATGCAGTGCTACGTTATTATGCATACGCATTTAAAAAATGTATGCTGCTTTTGACTTCTGACTTAAATGAGTCAGAATTACATCATGGAAAAAATGAATGACTCCATGTTGCTCTTTTGTTAGCAACAAGCTAACCAGGTAAGGGATGGGATAAGTGCTGTATATTTTACTCCAAAAAAAACAGTGAACTGTATAGTCATTGTTATATATAAAACTATTTGTACATAACTCATTTGTACATAACTATTTGTACATAACTCATTTAAAAATGAAGAACTACTACTTTGTTTACTCTTGATGTTGTGAACAGCCATGTTGATGTGATGTCATGTGATGTACTGGGGGTGGAGGAGACCATCGAGTAGGAATTCTGAATTGAAGGGGCATTTTCTTTGGTTTGTAAAATCAGAGTTGGCAGCTTTAGTCGAAAGCGGCAATAGTTCCCCTTCAGGAACTCGAGCTGTGTCGAAACGCTATGGGAACGCCTTCAGCGTGACCGCGCTCTGAATCACATGTGTAATCAGTCCAATGGATGGGCGAGACGTCACAGGCGGGGTGACGTAGCGACCCGGAAGCTTAAAAGCACGAGC
>JAKKZN010000013.1:4932183-4943808 GCA_033441825.1 Pangasius elongatus | reverse complement strand
TTCAGTGATTGGAGATCAGTTGTGTGCTTTCAACTTTGTGGCAACAGCTTGGGGAAGGAACACATGTGGGTGTGATGGTCAGGTTTCCTCATACTTTTGGCCATATTGTGTATCTTACTAAGTGATTTAAAAGAGAACGTCTCTTTGTTTTAGTAAAGCTCTTCATTCTGATCATTTTTCTGATCATTTATTCCCTCATTTAGGGCCGAGTTCCTTTCCTCGTTCCTGATAAAGTCATGTGGCCACAGCTGTGTGAGGCTCTCAATATGAAGTACAAGGCAGAGGTGCAGTCGAACCGAGGGCTGTCTGAGGAGAACCTGGTCTTCCTCGTTCAGAAGGCCTTCAGCAGCTCCAGCTCCAACCCTGAGGATTACCGGGGCATGACCATGACCTGGTCCCAGTTCAACAGAGTACGAGACTACCTCACTACACTGCATACACTTCAGAAAGGAAAAATGTAAACCTGATCATGATTAAGTCTCACTGTGCAACATAATAATAACCTTAGCGAAATATGTGCATTAATGGAAAGCTACTGTCTGGTTAATCAGGTTAATTTAAATGATTTAATGCAGTGATTCTCAAAGTGGGAACCAGGGAGCCTTCACAGGGTCCGTGAAGCATAGGCAGGGTGTCAGTGGGTTGCTATTTTTTTATGAATTATGATAATTTATTGAGTTTATATAGTTGCTATCATATTTAAGTGGCCACTTGAATTGAATGGCTTTAATCCAGACCTCAACAAGTCACATCTTGGACCTAATGTGTTCTGTGGGATGAAAGTTCAGAAATAAAAAGACTGTAATAAATAGGCAAAAATTATTGCACGCATTTAAATAAGGAACCTAATATTTAGGTTATGGGATTATGTTCATAACTAAATCCAAATTGAGAGTCCATGGAGTTTCTTTTTACAGTTAAAGGTGTCCCTTTTAACCTGATTTACATGGAGAGTAATTTATAACACACTGATTTAGATTGAAGGTGATATATGATATTAGGCTCCTATTTTCACGATTGGGAAGCACGCTGGCACACGTGGGTGGGACAGAAATGTTCTCAGTATTTTCGGAGTGGCAAAGAGTGAGGTAATTGTAATTTATTGGGTTTGATAAATTTATCTACATCCAAACACCTTAGTAATAGAGTGTTATACCAATAAAGTATGCTTATGGACCACATACAAAGCCATTTAACAAAAGATTAACAAATTTCCCATGTAAAAACCTGGAAAGTGCATCAAGTCATCTCCGGTCAAAAAGGCAAGAGTGACCGTTCCATGTGTTCACCCCTGATTGTGAACCCAACAGCAATGCAATTCCTAAATGGCCATTTCAGAAATGATTTAATCCTAAACTACGCTCACCCATTTGAAACTCCTCATATTAACATCCGCGTATCAGTCGTTATTTTTACGCCTCAGTAAGCACGCAGAGCGTGTTTCCCCGGCCGAGACGTGGTCTGCTTTCCATTAAAGTGGTTTATGATTACCAAGTGAGGGAGCCTTGATGCTGCTGGTTTTAGATATGCAGACCTTAGGCGGTGCTTGCCTTTGAAACGGCCTCGTGCTGCTTTGGAACAACTAACATTCAGTGTTCGGGACAGACTTTTTTTTTTTTTTTTTTTTTTCTGTTGACACATTTGGAAGTCAAGGTCCAAAAAAATGCTCGCTGGAAGAACTGCTTTATGCATTTAATATCACACTTTTCACTGTTTCTCACAGGGTACATGATGAAATATTTACAACCTATAGTGTCAGTTATCCTTTATACAAAAACACCTGACATGCACTTCACAGTTTTATATATAACTCAGGGGAGGGGATGTTTTTTTAGATTTGTGGGGACTAAATGTCCCTACAAGGATAGGAATATTTGGCAGTTTTGATCTTTGGTTGGTCCGTATGAGGAAATCTGCTTTTCTTCTTCTTCTTCTTCTTCTTCTTCTTCTTCTTCTTCTTCTTCTTCTTCTTCTTCTTCTTCTTCTTCTCCTTTCCCCCACAAAAACTGCAGCCATTATTTAACCCTTGTGTTGTCTTAGGGGTGAAAAATGACCTGCCACTATGTTTACCAGCTGAGAAGAAGAGTGGTGTCCACTGCTTAAATGCAGTCTTTCTGCACTGCGAAGAGGGAAAACCCAGATAATCACAAAGTGTCTGATGAATGACAGATTGTTTCTTCATGAAAAATAGATTTGGGGTTTAAAATTCAATAAAGCTGCTTTATTTTAAGGAGTTAGTGAAGGCGGGTCATTTTTGACCCTTGGGACAAAGGGAGTAGACATAATGGTAAACATAAGGGTTAAAAAAATAAATAAAAGAGCCAAACGCTTTCCCCTTCGTTACTAAGGTTAGGGTTAGATTTAGGTGCACGTGCATTAATTAGCTGCATTAATAATTATGTCAATACAAGGCCCTCAAAAGGTGAGACAAATGTGTGTGTGTGTGTGTGTGTGTGTGTGTGTGTGTGTGTGTGTGTGTCTTGATATTTGCACACTGTCTTCTCAGAAATGCAAGATAGAAAACTTAATGTCCTTACTCCATGACTTTTCACCTAGATTACTGATTATAAGCAAGTGAACATCAGTAAGATGAACATGTCCTCGGGTAGCTGGTAGTCATGTGTGTATTTCATAAGCTTCAAAATTCACTTTCTGTTCCAAATACACACACACGCACACACACACACACACACACACACACACACACACACACACAGCTGTGACACATGCAAACTACATTTAAGTTCATGCTAACAGTGAATTGCAACATTACTAAACCATTTTCTGCTAATTTTGCTTCTGTGCATCCAGGAAAGCCTTCCAGGTAGAAACTTCACATTCTGGCAGTGGTTTGACGGTGTCATGGAGCTCACGAAAAAACACCTGAAGCCTCACTGGAATGACGGGTAAGACTCGACATCTGCACTTTGTAAGATATGTCAAAGAGCCGGGTTACATAATCCGACAGGGTAAACTCCACCTGCAGCGCTGTTACATTCTCCAAATAAAGCCTGGATGTGGCTGGGGAGGTTTCCATGAGGTAGTGAACTAGGGCTAATACAGATTTCAGAAATAAATTCTGTACTATAAAGATTTATAATATAAAACTACCATGGAATATGTTGCTGCTTTTTCTGTTTGCCTTAGCTGACAGTGCTTTGGACTAGTGAGAATCCGAGTTACTGAGAATTCTGTTTATCCAGCAAAAATAATTGGCTTGGGACTTACACAAGAGATGGCACACAGTCAGTGTACATTAACTCCTCATTGTGCAACTTGCTCTCTAACCTAGCCTTCGTGGACTGCACTGTTGTTCTAGCCAGGCTGGACTCCACGTGGAATCAGTTTACACACTCAGTTAATAACACACAATTACTGACTGATGTAGTCAAGATGAACTGCGTTTAAGCCATGGCTTCTCAAACTTTTTACACCTTCCAGAGTAAAAGAATTTCCAAGGACTGACTTAAAATCACAAGACATTTAATTTTAGGAACAATAGGCCAACTATGTAGCTTATTCATGTAAGGAATAACGCACTCCAGACCACCCGGTTATACGAAAATGATCCACGCTTCATGTCAGGTTGTACCACACCACTCCGAAGTGGGGTATTTTGTGTATAACTGCACAGTCTGGAGTGTGTTACTCTGCTTATATCATAGCATTGTGCCGTTTGCAACGATTGCAAAATATAAATTATTAATGAATGACGTTGCGCATTTTAATATGTAGTTTATAGTTAGATTTAATGTTGTGGAATATCTGCAAGACAAGTTAGTGCCTGTTATGTTACAGCAATGATAAACAGTTCTCTCACCAGCATCTCCTTTTCTGTCTTTCTCTCTCTCAAAAAAAAAAACAGCTTGTCATGTTACCGAGAAACCAAAAGAACTTCACCACATCAACGATAAAATGTTTTTCTTTGTTAAACAATTTAAAAAAAAAAATTCTTAGATTAAGTTCCATCCAGATGTATTTACAGCTTCCTGATTTTATTCAGATTGCAGCTGGATTAAAGTTAACATTATTCATGCCTGTTTTTTTTTTTTGTTGAGTTTTAGATTAACCCCTTTCATTTCAAGTGACCAGTCAACCATGACAACCATCATACTAGTTTATATTAATCTTCACCAAAAAAAAAAAAAAAAGAAAAAAAAAGCAATACAACCAGAGACTCCCTGGATATACTGTTTATCATGGCCTCCCCAGACCCCACTTTGAGAACCAACATTCATCACGTTCCTTCATTAGCTCCAAAATCGTAGGAAAAATACCTTCTACGTGGATTTTCCTGCCATCTTCGAAAACCCCACTATAGCGGCTGTCTTCCTGTAGTGTACAGGAAGTGATGAAATCACGACAGGGATTTAGGCAAATGGGAAATTTTTAAGGTTTAGCCTATACTTTCTTGAAATCACCTAGAAAAGAAAAACAACGTTATTAACCAATTAAGCTGTTTTTAAAATAACGTTTTCACTCTGAACCAATTTAGAGTGATTTTAATAATTCAAAAAATTGATGAATTTGTTCTCAATGAAGAATTTGTTTGTTTTCATGTTTCATTTTTCTCTCCTGTAGCCTGATTCTAATATCTGTAAGCTACTAGTAACAATATTAATCCGATTACCTTTTTAGCCAACAAAATTTGTTGCCTGATATAATAATTGAGTGATTTGGGTCCGTATTTTGTGATCGAAAAATAATAGTTGGTCTTTTTTTAAGGCACAGAATGACTAGAAGCTTATTTACATTGAAGGCGTAGCATTAAGGATATATGCCAATAAATCACATCACATCTGTGGAAAGTACCTTTTTAACCTTTGGACCAAAATGGGTTTGAAAATCCCCCTGTCCTAGCAGGTTTCGATTGTTGCACCCGATGTTGAATGCTCCACTCACACGAGTTCAGGCAGATTAATTTTTAGCTATCAAGAAAATCACCTGGACAAAAATGGAAAATAATTCGCTTACACACCAAACCAAATTAGCCATACTGTATGTTGGGTAATACCACTACATACCACTTTTGCTTGCCTTGCCTGAAAATCATTTTTATTACATTTGTTATCCTTCAAAAATATCTGAACTTCTTCATTAATAATGTGCTATTTGTGTGTGTGTGTGTGTGTGTCTAAGGGCAATCTTGGGCTTCGTGAATAAGCAGCAGGCTCAGGACATGCTGATGTCCAAACCTAACGGAACGTTCCTGTTGCGCTTCAGTGACTCTGAGATAGGAGGCATCACCATCGCATGGGTGGCCGAGAATCCCAACAAAGCAGGTCCTGCTTGTTTCACTGCTTAATGTGTACTTACACGAGCCGAATCTGAGCAGCTGATGGTTTAGGGTCATCGGCAGTGCGAGGATTTGAACTCTTAACCTTCCAGTCACTAAAGCAGAACCTTAGTCACTGAACCATGTGTCAGCTTTACATTTGAAGACTGCTGAATATCACAGGACCAATCACCAATCTTTACTTCATAGAGCTTTCACAGTGAATAGTAAGATAATAGATGTCTCCGCCCCCATCCACAGGGCACGAGGGCTGACTGAATGGTTTGTTGAGGATGAAAATCACATGCTATGAATTTCACAGTCACCAGATCTCATCCCATGGGAGCTTTTGGAGTGGCATGTTAGACACCGCTCTCCACCCAATATCATAAAAACAACAACCAAAGGAATATCTGTTGGAAGACTATGGGCGTTCATCTCTCCAGGACAGGTCCAGAGATTTGTAGAAGTCTGACAGCTTGTGGTGGACCATCACCTTACTAAGACTCGTCACTTGTCCATATATCACAGTCCAATAAAAATAGTCTTTATATCTTATGTTATTCAAGTGTCGAAGACTGTTGAAAGTGAATCAAGAACCAAATGAAAGCTAACTTATCTCTTAGTGCTGCTCTTACACATTTAAAAAAGTTCTCTGACCATATTTAGTGCCACTGGCATTATTCAGGCATGATTGTGGAATAGCCGAATCTGTCCTGTAGCCATCACATCCCTTAATTTTAATTTACTAAAAACATGGAAAACCTGCATATGGTGTGTTTTATGGTTGCTATACAAAACCAATGTTGTTGTGCAATCAAAAAAAAACTCAGCGAAGCTCTTGCACCAAATCGATTGCACCACTGATTAATGAAAAAGGCCTAGTAGTCTAAACGAGCAGGGATATAACTCTAACATATGCTGTGGTAATTCTTTGTCAGATCACAGATACACTCGAGCTGTTTTTTTTTTTCAGTCACCACTGCACAGCTTGCTCAGGCGAAGTCAGTAATAATAATTCATATTCAATAAGAACTTCACGTCAGCCATGTTATTTAATCTGACACACTGACAGTGTGTATCATTAAGAATTGTATAAACTTCAATAAATCATTGTGTCGCATAACCACTTTTCTGACTAAAAGAAATTAGCTGCCTTTCAAAAAAAAAATTTTTTAAGCTCAAAAAAGCTTCCCTGTGTGTGCTTATAAGTATGTGTGTGTGTGTGTGTTTCAGCAGGTGAGAGAATGGTGTGGAACCTCATGCCTTACACAACCAAAGACTTCACTATTCGCTCTCTGGCTGACCGCATAAGTGATCTGAACCACCTGCTTTTCCTGTACCCCGACCGACCCAAAGACGAGGTCTTCTCTAAGTACTACACCCCTCCACTGTGTACGTCGTTCTAAGCTTATCTAACTGCGTGTGTGTGTGTGTGTGTGTGTGAGAGAGAGAGAGAGAGAGAGAGAGAGAGAGACAGACTGCATGTGAATGACTTAGCTATGTCAAAACATCGAATCCATTCACTTACAGTTCGAATAGGCAGTATAGAAGAGTTCAGAAATAGCGTAAAAGAAAGAAAAAGTAAAACAGCGTCTCTTTCTGACAGAACCATGAAGTACTGTGTCTCTGTTTCTGTGATACAGATTTGTAAGACTAGGCCCTAATTGACCCGCATGCTGTTTTTAGCTGAAGACAGCTGCTGGCCTAGGCCCGAGGTTCAGGGACCCTCTGGGATCCACGAAGCATAGCCATGGAGTCAGACGTTTTAAATGCTGGTTCAAATCACACAGCATAAAATGTATTATATTAATCATTGAGTTATTACAGTTATTACCCTGCTCGTCTCGTCACTTGAGCTGAAGGAGTTTAATCCAAACTTCAGTAACTCGAAACAAAAAAAAAAAAAAAGAAGTCGTCTATAAATAATGTCAACTTGGACCTAATGTGTGTATGGGCTGTAGTCTAGACCACTGCTGTCAAGCCCATGACCATGACTAGTCTTAGGGGGTCGAGGCCAAGTCGAGATCGAAAATCGAGTCTAAATGAAAAAGAGATCGAGTCAAGATCTAATCCTTTCAAGCCCAAGCATTTACTTCAACTAGTCTGCTTCATTTGTGCGATGCGCAAATGATTAGGCTATGAATTTTTTTTAGAAGGAGGAATGTCACAAAAACTCTTGCTCGACACCGAGACCATATGTAGCAAGACCAGTGCCAAAGGCATCTCAAAATGCTTCATGTTTCTGGAGTTTTCACTTACAGTGCTTTTATAAATGTTGTACTTGTATAGCTGTAAATGGGAAATAAGCTCTCAGACTGATACAGATGTCTCTGAGTGGTCTTAGTGGTATTAAAAAATGTACATTTTTAAAATCTAAAGTTTGGTGGTGAATTGTTCCTTTGAGCTGTGTGTGAAGTGTGCTCTTTTCCGTCGTTGTTTTCCGAGTTCTAGGTGAACTCAATGACAATTGACTCAAAGACTCAACTCAAAGACTCCCTAATAAGCTGCTTTATTATTCCTCCTTTCTCTTCAACCTGTACAGCGAAAGCAGTGGACGGCTACGTCAAACCGCAGATCAAACAAGTGGTACCAGAGTGAGTATCCGCACATTTTCCCTCTTTTTTTTTTTTGCCTTTCTCATGAATGCAACTTGTGAATGCTGATTGTTCAGTAAAAGTCACCGTGCCTTTATTAATGTCCCGAGTGCTAATCCATCAGATAGGCTAATTGCACGCTGGCATATTGGCGCCGGTTCTCCACTCCAACTGAGAGGGAAGTTAGCGGTTTCCGTGGAGACCTCATACTCCATAATCGTATCGTTACCATCAGAATACACTAAGCCACGTTAGCGGCATTAGTCCATTTAGCAAGCTAGTGCTTCAGCAGGTTGTTAGCATGTAAAAAAAACACATCCACTGGTGTTGAGTCTCAGCAGGAGATGGACATTCTCAGCAGCATACGTGAAAACAGTTAGCACGGTTAGCTTCATTAGCTGTTTAACNCTGCTAGGGTGAATGATAAGCACAGGTCAATTACAGAAACACCATTCATGGGCAGAGGAGTGTTGATGGATGTTGCTGTTGATGTGTGTGTGTGTGTGTGTGTGTGTGTTCAGGTTTACGACGCCTAATCCAGACCCAGCAGCAAATCCAACCTACATGGATCACGCAGCATCACCAGCTGTCAGTCACCCGCAAAACTATGGCATCTACCCACCAATGTGAGCCAAAACATGTACCATGCTAGCTCCGCTGTGTGTATGGGAGCGTTCGGGAGGCACATTTGTAACATTTGCAACATTTGAAAAATCAAATGACACCACATGAAATATTATGAAAAGAAATAATGCTGTACATGCATGTACGATTCCCTTAAATATGAACAATATCAGTTCAGTTTAACGAACCATGAACATCAACGTTCATGCCCCAGTAATAATGATAAGTCAGATAAAAAGGTACTAAACTGTGCTTTTCCTTGGGATGGTAACCTAAAGAATACATCTTTTGTACTTTTAGGACAGAGTAGCTTTTAAAGTACATACTTTCTCACTCTCTTTTTGCCTCTCTCTCTCTCTCTCTCTCTCTGTCTCTCTCTCTCTGTCAGGAGCGACAGCATGCTGGACGGCGATGGCGACTTTGATCTGGACGACACCATGGATGTAGCAAGGCACGTGGAGGAGCTGCTCCGCCGACCGATGGAGGGCCAGTGGAGCGGTCAGCAGTCGTGACCTCGCGACCTCTGACCCCTCTCCCTTAATGAAGGCTTATTCCATTCATCTCTCCTTCCCTTTCCCTTCCATTCATTTCATCCCTAATGTGAAAAGCTCAGTGGATGTGGTTGCTTCTAATTTTATTTTGGTCTCTCTTTTTTTTTTGTTATTATTTCTCCTGTTTCCTGTCTTTCGTTGTTGCTGGTTTTTCTCCGCATGTGAGCTGAATGCACATGCGTGAAAGAGAAATGGAAGAAAAATACTACTAGCTTTCTCTTCAGCTCAATACTACCGAACAGTATTGTGGAAAAAAAATGTTGTTACACACGTGTTCTTTTTTTTCTCTCTCTCTCTTTTTTTTTTTTTTTTTAGTTCTTTTAGTTTTATTGTTTTATTTGAAGTGAAATTTTCTGTCAACGTCAGAAAGCCCAAACTAGAACTGTACTACTGTAAAAAGGTGTTTTATTTTCCCGTTGTTATTATTTTTGTCTTTTATTTTATACTGTGTCCAGATTTTTATTTTATTTTATTTTTTTTTTTTTTCCCTCCCCGAAAGTTCACGTGTACAACCCATTGCACTCTGGAACAAACGCATCTCTTTTTTTTTTTTTTTTTTTTTTTTGTGGAGGAAGAAAAAATACGAGATCACTGTTACCGTGGCAACGTGAGATCACTGTTGTAATGTATATTCGATACACTAAAAGCTTAATTCAATTGTGGTAGAGCCATTCATAGTCGGCGTGTGTACAAACGTTCCTGAGCAGACTGGACATGCATTCTCAATGCCTGAATATATCAAATACACACACACACACTCACACACACACACACACACCATTCACATCATACACACAGATGAGAAAGTAGTATCTGAGAAGTCAGGGTATTTGATGACCCTGAGAAACACACACACACACACAGACACACACACACACACACAGTACCGTGTTTCTCCCTCTCGCTCTGTTACTCCAGCCGAATAAGGGTGTGGTGATGTATTTGTGCGTCGGACAAACGCTGTTAGAAGGCATGCTGTACTCTCTTCACCCAGAGCCGCAGGTGAACCACTGCACTTGTTGTCATGGTGACGTATGCTGCTCCGATCCTGTGTCTACTTAACACCCTATATCTGTCAAAGTGCAAGACTTGAACCTGCCCACCCTTAGTCTCTCACTTTTTCTTTTTTTCTGCCTGTATGTTCACTTTTTGCACTCACACACACACACACACACACACACACGCTTATACACTCAGGACAAAGAAGTGCAGTGGATGTTTTGTTCAAGCTAAAGGAAGTAACAAAAATGAAGATCTATTATATATATATATATATATATATATATATATATATATATATATGAATTTATTTTTCTTTAACATAATTCTATTTTATTACTGTGGAAGCTCTCTCTATGCTCTGTGTACTGTGAATGCAACCTGCAACCTGAACACTTGGTAGTAGAAGCCTCTTGGTGCTGACTGAAACCAGCCATTAAAGGAGCGGTTTGTCATTTTTAGAGCCCTCTACTGCCTGCGAGGTGAAACGCAACTCCAGTGACACCATTAACAAACGTCTTTTTTCTTCTTCTAAAAAAAAAAAAAAAGAAAAAAAATATTACAAACACACGCGCTCTGCTGAAACTATGCATGCAGCTCTGTTTCGTCTGAGGCCAGAAAATGTAAACAACCTGAATTAAAAAAAGAGAAAAAAAGGAAGACCTGATGACATGCATGCTGATTTATCTTTGCTTAAATGATTCGCTTTCTAAAGGTCTAGAAACATTTTAAAAATTACAAACTGCACCTTTAAGTGAGGAAAAGAGCGAAGTCAGCATCAGAGTGATTTTTTTCTACCAACACCGCGATGTCGCTTTTACTCCTCAGCCGAGCTGTTGGATGACTAAAAAAAAAGCCATACAGCGAAAGCGCACTTAGCCACTGTGCTTCATGTGTTTCCTGCAGATGTTCCTAATCCACACAGTTTGATTCATCTCGGTGTTTCTCACCTTTCCGAACTTTTTCCTGCTCATGTGGGAAGTTGTGTGATTTTTCTCCTTCATCCTCTTTTGTTTTTTTTATCATTCTTTTGGTGAGACTGGTCAATCTCGTCACTCAGTCTGTCACGCTCGCGGTGGCAGTGGACATGTGTGTGGGTGTGGGTGCGTCTCTGTGTGGGTGTGTGTGTTGTGTGTTGTGTGTGGATGTGTGTCTATGTTTAACCCTCGTCTTGTGAGTGTTCCCATGTTTTTTTGTTCGGTTGTAGTGCTTGGATATGTGTTTTAAAAGAAGAACAATTGAAAATAAAGTTTTATAAATAATTTAAACCGTACCGTACGTTTAAGCCTGTGTTATTTATCTGACGGTTTAGGAAAAGTGTGCATTGTGGATTTTTAGGGTGTCTTAATTCAGTTCAATTCAATTTTATTTGTGTAGCGCTTTTAATAATAGACGTTGTCTCAGAGCAGCTTTGCAGAACATAAGAAACAGAAAAACATGCAAACAAACAAAACATGCAAACAGTCCTAGATGTTAGACAAAATGATCCCTAGTGAGCAAGCCTGAGGCGACTGTGGCGAGGAAAAACTCCCTGAGATGACACGAGGAAGAAACCTTGAGAGGAACCAGACTCAAAAGG
>JAKKZN010000013.1:4869577-4881803 GCA_033441825.1 Pangasius elongatus | reverse complement strand
CTTCATCATGTTGCCTTGTTTCTCTTTGTTATTGTTGACACCTTTTAAAAACTTCTGTCAATGAGCCTTTTCATGGATAAATTTGTCACAGCCATTGTACACCGGCGAGCTAAACGAGCATGTTTCACGGTAACACGAACGCGGCCGTGGTGAACCCAACAATGACTTTGTTTCTTTCACTATCATCACTGTGATTGTTCCAGTCACGTCTTAAGCTTGTGATGAATGAACTAGAACAAGAACCTCTAGTTCTGTTCCTGTTTTGGTTCTTGTTTTTGAATGTGCATTGAGAAAGCGCACATAGAACCTTTTTGTATGTGTGTGTTAGTGTGTGCGTGTGTGTGTTGTTTATGTGTGTTAGTGTGTGTGTTGTTTGTGTGTGTTAGTGTGTGTGCGTATGTGTGTGTTGTTTATGTGTGTTTATCTGTCATGCTTTTAATATTGAGCTACACAGGGTCAATGTCACAGGCAGCACTACAATGTGTGAAATTCAGGCTGACTTTTTCACCATCTGACATACTGTGTGTGTGTGTGTGTGTGTGTGTGTGTGTGTGTGTGTGTGTGTGTGTGTGTGTCTATGTTTTCAATGCCAAAGAGTCCTCCTGCCTTCATCTGTCTTCCCTCTGTTCTCTTGCCCTTGAGGTCATTATGGATACACAGGCCAGAGGAAGCTCTTTAACCCCATCTGCCAGAAAAAAAGAGAGAGGGAGAGTGAGATAGATAGAGAGAGAGAAAGAGCAAGAGATGGAGAGAGAGAGAGCAAAGCAGGAAAAAACAGAGAGATGTATTAATCATAATTCATAATCAGGTGTTTACACCTCAAAGCTTTTCATCAAAAGCACCAAATCAGAGAGAAAAGTGCACACGCACACACACACACGCACACACACACACACACACACACACACACACACACAATCCGCTTAGGGGAATATTCAGTACTCAGCATTGGCGGTGAATATCAAAAACCCATATATGGGCCTAAAAAAGCAGAAGATTGTTTTTGATATTGAGATTTTTATTGTGCTTTAAAATTAAGAGAGAGAGAGAGAGAGAGAGAGAGAGAGAGAGAGAGAGATTAAATTGCTTATTGTGCTCTTGTTTGCATTGTAGCATTCTCACACCCTAGAGATGTAAACAGCTAGTGGCATGGGTTGTTCTGTACAGAGTTGTATATCAATGTGTTTTCACTTTTGGGTGCGTGTGTGTGTGAAACACAGTATTTCCCCTGATCATCTACAAGCCAAAAATCAGCACAGAGATCATTTTCTTTGCAGCTTCTGCAGATTTTTCCTTTCACTCTTCATCGAACTGATAGACACAGACTCAAACCCACAGTGACGCTGTCAGCTGAACTCATTTCAGATCGCTTCTGGCATGCATTTGCTTTCTCTTTATTGTTCCTGCCACTGAATTGTATCAGTTTTGTTGAGGTTTGACCTAAGTGTTCAGTCATTCTCTATCTTCTAAATACCTTTCAGTCATAGTAATTCAGCAAGAATGTTTTTAATCTGTGTACTAGAGGTGTGTATTGCGATTGGGATTCTATAGGACCCAGTAAAAAAGTCATGGGAGCTCTTATGCGCAGGCAATATATGGTGCCTTTTGTAATGTCTCTACATTTTCACCCATGTTAGATATACTGACAGCCCCTATTTTGCTCTCTCTGCAGAACAACTCCAAGCAGCGGCAGGTGAGGAAGAAGACAGTGTCTTTCAGTTCCATGCCAAGTGACCGCAAGATGAACAGCACAGCTGCCTGCATGGCCTTCATGTTGGAGGGATGCGAGATGAAGAAGGTTCGCTCCAACTCGCGCATGTACAACCGGTACTTCCTACTGGACCCAGATTTGCGCTGGCTCCGCTGGGAACCTTCAAAAAAGGATTCTGAAAAGGCTAAACTGGAGATAAAAAGTATCAAAGAGGTGCGGTTAGGGAAGAAGACCCCTGTCCTACGTAGCAATGGTCTCTCTGATCAGTTTCCAGATGAATGTGCTTTCTCAATCATTTACGGAGACAACTACGAGTCTTTGGATTTAGTGGCAAGCACAGCAGATGTGGTCAGCACCTGGGTGATGGGATTGCGCTATCTGGTTTCTTACGGGCGCCACATGGTTGGAGTGGTTGAAGCCACTCAGCCGAGCGTAAGAACCACCTGGATTGGCTCAGTGTTCGAGTTGGCTGATGTCGAGAGGCAGGGACACATTGACCTCTTCCGTGCCACACAGATTATCAAGGGGCTTAATCCAGGCATGAGGGAGTCACGGATTGAGCTGAAGTTTAAAGAACTTCAGAAAGCCAAAGTATGCTATGGCGAGGCCATTGACCTAGACTTGTTTGTAGAGGCATATTGTGAATTGTGCACAAGACCTGAGATATTTTTCCTACTTGTGCAGTTCTCTAGCAACAAGGAGTACCTGGATTCTAAGGACTTAATGTTGTTTGTGGAAGTGGAGCAGGGCGTAGAGGGAGTGACAGAAGAGATGTGCCGTGAAATCGTGAGAAAATATGAGCCATCAGCCGAAGGTCGTGATCACGGCTACCTATCTATTGATGGTTTTACACATTACCTCTTGTCATCTGAGTGCCACATTTTTGACCCACAGCACAAAAGCGTTTGTCAGGACATGACACAACCCCTGTCTCACTACTACATCAACTCCTCACACAATGCCTCTTTGCTGGAGGACCATTACTGGGGCTCCTCAGACATTAGCAGCTATGTCCGTGCCCTGCGCATGGGCTGCCGCAGCATAGAGATGGTGGTTTGGGATGGCCCTGACTGTGAGCCTGTAGTCTATGTAGGCAGCTCTGTGGCCTCCCAGTTGGCCTTCTCAAAAGTCCTGGATGTCATTAACCAGTATGCCTTTGAGAGCTCAGAGTATCCTCTTATCCTGTGCCTAGTGACACACTGCAGTGTGCCACAGCAGAGGGTCATGGCCCAGCACATGAAGAAGATCCTGGGGGACAAACTCCACACAGAGCCCCCCAGTCCTGAGGAAAACTACTTGCCCTCACCTGAGAAACTAAAGGGCAAGATACTTCTGAAAGGGAAATGCCTTCCATCTGATGTACAAGATTCTGAAGGGGAGGTGACTGATGAGGAGGAGGGGCTTGAGATGTCACGGCGCATCGTGGGAGCAGACGAGAAGGACCATCTCAATGGTTTCGGTTGCAAGAGGCTGCAACTTTGTAAAGAATTGTCAGATCTTGTCACCCTTTGCAAATCTGTCCAATTTAGAGATTTTGAGTCCTCAAAGAGGGAACAGAAGCACTGGGAGATATGTTCTTTCAATGAGGTGGATGCTAATCGCTTTGCTAATGAGTACCCCGAGGACTTTGTCAGTTATAATAAGCGATTTCTATCACGGGTATACCCAACTCCCATGCGCATTGATGCCAGCAATATGAACCCACAGGACTTTTGGAAATGTGGTTGTCAGATTGTGGCTATGAATTACCAAACACCAGGTCTGATGATGGACCTCAATTTGGGTTGGTTTAGGCAAAATGGCAACTGTGGTTATGTGCTGCGCCCTGCCATAATGCGTGAGGAGGTCTCGTACTTCAGTGCCAACGCTCGTGACTCTTTGCCTGGTGTATCTGCCCAGCTCCTCCATATCAAGGTGATCAGTGGCCAAAACCTGCCAAAACCTCGAGGCTCAGCAGCAAAAGGTGATGTAGTTGAGCCATACATCTATGTAGAGATCCACGGAATCCCTGCCGATTGTGCTGAGCAGCGCACAAAGACTGTATCACAGAGTGGTGACAATCCTATTTTTGATGAAAGCTTTGAGTTCCAGATCAATCTGCCTGAACTAGCAGTTTTGCGCTTTGTGGTTCTTGATGATGACTACATTGGGGATGAGTTCATTGGCCAGTACACCATACCCTTTGAGT
The DNA here is from genome assembly GCA_033441825.1 of Pangasius elongatus. Taxonomy (NCBI): domain Eukaryota; kingdom Metazoa; phylum Chordata; class Actinopteri; order Siluriformes; family Pangasiidae; genus Pangasius; species Pangasius elongatus. Next base: position 4,877,904 of record JAKKZN010000013.1, on the reverse strand, counting down.
GCCTGCAGCCTGGATATCGTCATGTACCACTGCAGTCACTTACAGGAGAGTTTTTGCCCAATACCACATTATTTGTTCATGTGGCCATTACAAACAGGCGTGGTGGGGGCAAAGCTCACAAGAGGGGTCTTTCTGTGAGGAAGGGTCGCAAGGCAAGGGAGTACACTTCAACCAAGACCACTGGGATCAAAGTGATAGATGAACTCTTCAGGGCTTCCACGCAGCCACTTCGGGAGGCAACAGATTTGCGGGAAAACGTGCAGGTGAGGCTTTTGCAAACTTTTTTTTTTTTTTGAGGTAAATAAAATTGAATTAAACACTCTGCAGGAAAAGACAAGCGTGGCTACCACACTATTCTGTACATTACTTCATGAAGGTCTGGTGAGAGAAAAATCTCCATTTCAAATGTTTTATTAACCTGCAGGGAAGCCAGGTAGTCATACTGGACAAGAGACCTTGCAAGCTGTATCCACCAACTGAGTAGGTTACTATGCGCTTTATGAAGAGATCTTTTCTATCTCCCTTCAACAACATATTTGATCATTTTATTTTCCTCCTTAAATGTTTAAGCACTCAAAATAATGCCAAGGCTTATACACTATTCCCTGTTCATCATGCCTGCCTTACAAATATTATTATTCGATTATATTTGTTTAGTGCTACAAGCTACAAGCCTATACCTATCAAAACCAAGGAGTTATTTTAATGTTAATAAAGTAAGGTCTGGTCCATGGTGGCCAAATACCTTCTTTAAGCCAGTTCTGACTGGGGTTTTAATAGATACTTGGGGAATGCTAGAGGACTTTATGTGTCAGACGTAACAAGCACCTCATAGTCCGTTATGCAAACTGAGGACAATCCCTCAATTAAAGGGCATTACTGAGAGAGGCAGAGAGTGAGTTGTTGGGGTTTTTTTTTTCTATTTTTACAATGAAGCTCATTACTGGCTATGTGATTCTGTGAAAACCAAGAAGACTTGATTATGATTTTCTTAGCACTAATGTCAGCTAACTAGCCAAGACATGTGAGAGTGAGAAAAGAAGCTCTTTCTCTTTTCTTTCAGAGCCTACAGTGAAACCTGACCATTATTCCATATTTCTGATAAATGTTTTCACTGGAGAAAGTGCTTTGCTGGCCTAATCACTTAATAGGTGCATCTCGCAAAAGCAAGTAATAAAATGAGATAATGCAGGTTGAAGTTGCAGCTTGAGCTGTTACTAAGGTGTTAAAGAGTTTGATTGTTATTTTGTCTGGAATGTCTGCATTAATAATGCCTGTGTTATTGAGATGCTAAGTTTGTATGTCTCAAGCTGTTATCATCTTACTTTGTTTTTCACCATTTATTGACAGCACACAGAAGAACTGAAATAATAACTCCCAACGTCATTTAACACTAATTAATTAATTTACAATCAGTAACTCTAAACTCTGAGTTATATATGAATATCTTCCAAAGTGGTTCCATCTTGTAAGTGGATTTCCAAAATTTCGACAGGGGCAAATGTTAACCTGTGTGTGTTATCTGCTACTGCATATGTGAATATTCTAATGAGGGGCAACAAGATGCCACATAATTACCCTTGTAATTGTTTCGTTCAAGAAACTGGAGACATTTTATTTAGAATTCTTGAAAGTAGTCTCTAGTGTCAGCACTTTGTGAAAGTGAGCGATAAAATTTTACATTTTCTAACAGAACGTTTTCAGGGCAGAGGATTTTGCACGTTGTGGTTTCTCGGTGTTATGCTGTGTTTTTGTCTTATTGTGTTCAAGAGGAAGACAAAAGGGAGGCTAGATTACATTTCTTAAGGTAATCTAAATGAATGCATGACTCAGTCCTGTAATTTATATTCAATACCAGATTAAATTTCCTCAGTACGCAATGCAACACAGCTCTCCACCCATTTTCTGTGTTCTGCCACAGAATGCTTCAGGAACAATAACACCAAATTACTACGGCACTGGAAGCACCAGCTCACTCACACCCGCATTATGTAATGACATTAGTGATCTGCTGACATACGTAATTACCTGAAAAAATGACAGCATGATGAATGGATAAATACAGATGATAGTCATGATTAATTACTTTCCTCCTCCTATTCCAGGAGCTCTCCTTTCAATTTTTAGAATCATAGGAAAGGTGCATTGTAGTGGTAAATTTTCCACTAAAACACTTCTTGGGTGCACGGTTTCAGGAAATTAGTTTTTTTTTTTTTGTCCCAGCTAATCTAGATGAAGACTTAATGAATAACTGCTCAAAGCTCATATTTCTTCTTTATTTAATTGCTTTTCTTTTTGGGGAAAAAACTGCAAGTAGAAATTGAAACGAGTGTATTTTAATCAAATATCATGTGATTACTCCTTTTTTCATCCTGCGTCTGATTTTTTTTTGATAAATCTCATCTTTGAGGGTTATGAATTATATATGAGCTTTATTAGGTCAACATATTATTTATTAATTATGAGACATGATCTTCGCTGGTTTTTAGTCATTACCGCAGAATCAACTTTTAGAAGTATGTGACAGTATCCGTAATTCTCTCCCTTTTTCTATAAGTGCCATGGTGGCCTTCCAGAAACTGGCACTCTGTAAGTCCTACTGCATTTCTCAGTCATATTTGATTTACCCCAGATCAATAGGACTAAATCATGTTGCAAGGATTGAGCTGTGAGAGATAAAACTAAATCTGTTATAAATAACACAAGTTCATCTTGGAATGATCGATATGCGAGATAGGGGTGTTGGCATTCGGGTGATAGCATCTGAAACATCAATATACACACACAGAAGATGAGTCCGGACAAATTATCTAAATGTGTGTTGGAAGAAGCAGCATTTTCCCGCGCTCTATGTCACCGTGTGTGTGTGTTACATCATGGGGCTTGAACCATGATGTGAAGGGTCATTAAACTGAAGGGGAATAGAGTAATGCAGCACAAAAGAAGGACAAGCTGTGGATGTAGAGAGAGAGAGAGAGAGAGAGAGAGAATGAGCATGTGTGTATGCATCTCCATGTGTTACGGCTCAGCAGATAGTTCCCTCGTGGGAACCAAATGTCCCGGTGGATGTTTTCACTGTGTGTTTAAACAAACTGTTAATCTCCCTCACACCCAAGAACCCATGAAGAGAGAGAGAAAGATACAGAGCAAAAGAGTGCCAGTTTACTTTGGCTGAAAGGATGAGAATAGCAGAATTTTATGAGGGGTGATAAGGTCTGTACTAAAGATCTCCACAGGAATGGGGAGTCGATGATTCCAGGATGTTATATAGCCAAAAATAGTAATAAAAGAGGTAACAATGCAGTGATATCCCAACCAAGTGGTCCCCGTGCTTGAACCTGGTATGCCTTTGCTGTGAATATTTTTGTGTTTTTCCAACAATCACATTGACTCAAGGTCTGATAATTAGCTGATTAGTTGGATCAGATGTGTTAAACCAGAGAAAACAAAAGACATAAATCAGGTTAACCCAGGACCAGGGATAGTAAACACTAGGATAGAACTATTTCTTCTCAGTCCAACACCACCTGGTGGTGAGGTAGCCCATCCTGAGATACATCAATACAAAATGCAAGGATTATCTTCCTGCACACACATCAGATTTTTCTATGCAGAACAGTGAAACAAATTAGTTAACCTACAAAAAAGTGCACCTACTAAGCTTTTTCTAAATTTACTCATTAACACACTTTGAGCACTAATAGAGATGGTTAATCACTGATTTGTCATTAAAGCAATCTGTAGTGTTTAAACAGGATCAAAGAGCAAAGGTTTGGAAAACCGTTCATATTAATCAAAAGGTGTGGGGCACATGAGGAGGGGTGTTGATGTTGTTTAGGCAAATGGAGATGGGACAGGAATGATGTTGGGCCATATAGGAATGGGGAGGAGATGGTATTGGACCCCATGAGGATGGGGTGTTGATGGTGTTGGGCCATGAGCAGATCGGTTGTTGATGGTGTTCAGACACATGGGGACTGTGTGCAGATAGTGTATGGGTGTATGTAGGGGCACATGGTGTTGGACCACATGGGGATGTAGTTGGGATGATGTTGGGGTACATGAGGTGGAGATGGTGTTGGGCAATATGGGATGGAGGGGGTGTTGGGCCACATGGGGATGGGGTGGCATTGGTGTTGGGCAACACAGTGATGGATGGGAATGGTGTGGAGCCAGATAGTGAAGGGGATAGTGTTGGGGCATATGGGGATAAGATGGGGATAGTGCTGGGCCACATGGGGATGGGGCCGGGATGGTTTTGGACCACATGGGGATGGGGTGTTGATGGTGTTGCAGCAAATGTGGATGTACTAGGGCTGGTTGAGCCATATGTTGATGGGGTTGAGGTGGTGTTGGGCTAAATGGGAATCGGTGGAATTGGTGTTGGGTCCACATAATGATGGTTAGGAATTGTATTGATCTACATAGTAATGGGTTGGGAGGAGTAGGTATGGTATTTGCCCACATAGGCAAAGGGTAGGGATGGTGTTGGAGTACATGCGGCTGTGGTGGGTATGGTGCTAGGCCGCAGGGGATTGGGCGGGGATAGTGTAAGGCACTAAGACTTACAGCCTCTCAAAGCCCAACTGACAGATCTAGCAAACAGACTTCTTCTTCTTAGATATGCAGACTTTGTTTGTACAAACACAAAAACTCATTGTTGCAAATACTCACTTTCTTCGGACTGCTGATACACTAAATCCTTGATGTGAGAGAGCATAATGGTGTCATGGGAACCTACACCAGCAGCATGAAGTGCCTCTTTCTTCCAAACTAAATAGAGGAGGTCACACTCTGCAGATCCATGGCTCTTTGATGAAGTTCACCTAGCACATGACTGTTACTTAGCTGCTAACCCAGCAGGGAACACTTACTTTCCCCAGCATTGTGTTTCTTGCAGTAAAATGGATCAACAGATGATATAGTAAACAATGATATAGTGATATAGCAAACAAGTTGGTACAATTAAAGGTCAGCTAGCTACACATTCTTGAATTGACATAACACATAATTCAGCTGAAATTGTAGTTACTATAATTACAAGATGTCAATTTTCCTAAAATGTAAAATAAATTTCTAAGTTGGGTGTGTATGTGTATACATCTCCAACAGAATGCAATGGTGTCATTTAAGGAGCTATGTGGGCTGACCCCAGCAGCTAACATGAAGCAGTGTATCCTGACCGTCTCATCATGGCTGCTGAACAGTGAGAGGTCTCTGCGCGTCACCGTGGACTTGAGTGAGTCCTACCCCACCATGGAGGCCCAGGGTGCTGTCCCTGAGTTACTGCGCAAAGTCCTCATGGCCTATGACACGGTGAGCTAGCATCAACACTTTCAGGGTATATAGTGTATTTCTGTTATATGGTATGGTTCAGGGCAGAATGCTACCATGCCAAAATATTACACAAAGTATCTATGATGTCAGCCAACCATGCTTTTTTAGTTTAAAGAGTAATGACTATTTTAGGACTTTAGTAGAAAAACCACCTATGAAATTCCCCTTTCTGGCTATTATAGTTCATGTCTGTTTCTGTGGGAAGTTGTCACACCTTACTCCTACACTTCACTGTTGAATCTTCAGTAAAGTAGCTTCTAGCCTTTTGCACAAAACAGACATGTACTAGGCTTATCCCTTCTTCAGTTTTCCACAAAGTACTCAAACATTTGGCACAAGGAACTGTACCTTTTCACCATCCTCTGATCCAGTACCAAAGCCCAAAGCTTCCAGTTATTTTTATTAGCAACTCAAGAGGAACGAATGCTATTTGGTGGTGGGGCTAGCAGAACTGTTTCTGTGATGATTGATTTTGTGTTCACATGAACACCCAAAAAAACACACCAAGCTTCCAAGCTTCCAAAACACACCAAACTACACCACATATTACAAAAACATGTTCTGATTTAAAAATCACTGACCCCACCTTTAACAGACGAAATAAAAGCACAAAATCATATGGTGTATGTATGGTTAAATCTAATCTACTGGCACATTTCAGTAGTTTGTGGAATTTTCCTGCATCACATATACTCTCATCTCTCCGAGGCTGAATTCTAACACATTTAAACTCAGAGAAAACAAAGCAAGGTTTTATGAGCCGAAGTGTTTTGGAGAACTCTCTCGATACACTCCCAAACAAACACAACCTTTTTGTGCATAGCATGAGAACTACATTTCAGTATGTGGGTGTTTGTGTGTGTCTATGTCTATCTCACTTCCTGCTGAGATTTGACTTCTGTTTCCTTCCTGTAGATGATCCAGACGAGTCGTACTCTGATCGAATCAGCAGATAGTGTCTACTCCAAACTTACCCAGTCACAACGAGCAGGTGAGAACTCTCTCTCTCTCACACACACACATACACATACACACACACACACACACATACACACACACATAAAATAAAATTCCTTGCTTACAAAGGTCCAGATAAGCAACGAACATTACTGAATGGCGACAATGGTTATCCTTTAATTATTGGAGGTGTGTGTGTGTGTGTGTGTGTGTGTGTGACTTTTTTTAAATCAGACTGAAGCCTACTCCCACAGACAGTTTGACCAATCCTGCTCACTCCCACAGTTAGTATTTGTGATACAAACTAGTCATTTAAACCTTCGTGACTCAGATAACGTGTACATTCTCATGTTAATGAACGTGGCCTTTTTCATATCTGACCACTTGTCTTAAAGTAAAACTGCAGAGTAAAGACTCTCGATGCACACCTCTACTGTGAGACACATCTGTTTTCAATTAGAAGCAGAAGCAGGGGTAATGAACACAATAAAACTGTCTCTGTTCAATCTTCTTTCAACAAAGCTTCAGCTCTCTAGCTTTCTCTGACCCAATGTGCTGCCTTCAGCTAAATTTACGTTTGGCACGTGACTGGATGAGCCACAACAGCGGATCGGATAAAGAAGCTGAGCTGGTTCATGTTAGACTAGAGGATTTTTGTTTTCATAGGCTACATTGATTGTCTCTGCTGCAGCATTTTTTTGAGTGCTCAGTTTGGCCTTACCACAGTCCGTCAGTTAACACCCTCTGGCTTGTGGGATCAATTAACATACCGCTAAATGTCCACTCTTCAATAATTGCACGGAATCATACACTAAAGACAAAAACAGAAAATAATTAGCCAATCAAAATTGCTTTCAGTGGAGCATTCTGATTGGCAGTTCACTGCCTTCGGGACAGAGCAAGTTGAGTAGCAGGAAACATACACAGACCAGTTGGCATTTGAGCTTTGAAAGCCTTATTATTTAGGCAGTATTAGGAGAAAAGAGTAGGGGAGATATAGTGTGGTTTATTATTGTGTTGCCGGTTTATTTACAGAGTGTACACATTCTCTCTCAGATTATTATTTCAGATTAAGATTCAAGTAGCTTTATTGGCATGGTAAAAGGCTTTACACTGTCAAACACTGGTAACATTAAATTACAGATATACACATTTACACACAATGAAAAAAAAAGTTCAGTAAAATAATAGAAATAAGAATATAAAATAAGGATATAAAATGCCATTTCCATAGGGATATAATGAAAAACATTAGGTTTCCTTTAGGGATGAATAAACATGCATCTGTTTGGGAAAAAATTGTTCTGCATTATACTGGAAAAATCTTATTTTCATTGAAAGGACTTGAAACATGCTTGAATTTCAATTTTGAAAAGCTGTTTGAACCATGTGTATAATTGAGACCGAGAGACAGAGCAAGAGAGGGAAGAATGCTAATAAGTAAAAAAGGTGAGCTTCTGCTCCCAAACCTCTCTCACTCCCTCTCTCTCTCTCTCTCTCTCTCTCTCCCTCTCCCTCTCTTCACTTTTCCTTGATCTGCGAGCTAGGCTGAATCATCTCTTCACTAATGGCCTGCTGTTCCATCTTTCACAAAAATAGACCCTTGCAAGGACTCTGATATTTTGTAAATTTTTAATATCTCTCTCTCTTTCTCTCTCTCTCTCTCTCTCTCTCTCTCTCTCATTCTGTTTCATCCGGACATGTTCAGCAGAGCATCACAGCTGCCTGGCGCTTAATTAGTTGTGTCAGTGTGAGTGTGTGAGAGAGAGAGACAGACGGAATGAGAGATAGACAGACAGACAGACGGAAGTCTGTTGAAGGTGTGAATGGCCTTGTCCAGCACCTCTCCTTTTCCAATAAACACTTCAGGCTCACCTCCTCTTCTTTCCTATATCCTTGCCTCTTCTTTTTCCTTTCTTCCCTTCATCATGTCACCTCAGATTCGAGATCACAAACATACACTCCTGAACAAAATCTTAAGACCGGGGGAAACATTCCAAGTATTCGCATTTCGCGCTGGTGGATCATAACCA
>JAKKZN010000013.1:4854798-4869477 GCA_033441825.1 Pangasius elongatus | reverse complement strand
ACTTGATTTTTTTTGTCCCATAACTCTCAGGATCTTTTAAGAAATTTAAAATGACTGTCTTACTGCGTCCAACCTTGCAGCAATGGCGCGTTGCGAGAGCCCTTGCTTGTGCACAAATATGGGGACATTGTTAGCACAGTTACAATGGCATTTAATAGAAGAAAAACATTTCACCAATCTCAAACAGTGTTTGGGATGCTGTTAGCTCCTAAACACAAAAGAGCAAGAGTTTCTTTTTTCACTCACCATTTTCCAGCAAAATGTCATATTAATGAGAAAACTAACATAGAAGTAATGGATACAGCAAACACTGGAGGTCCAAGAATAAAGTGCAGCTATAAAAAATCGCTGAGTTACGTCAAAGGCTTGGCTCAGCTGGTTAGCCATCTGCAAGATGACGAACATGATGGGGTGGACGGTGATATTGGCATTAAAGCTTTGGAACCTGAACAGTGTACAGATGAGGAGGCGACAGCTGGAAAGACTAAAAGGACTAAAGCTCTACTGCATCACTCAATTTAGGTAGACATGAAACAAGGGCTAAATTCCACTGGTGCCCCGATCAGCAGGTAGTCTAACAGCATCATGGGTAATGTAGGAGACTGTTAACCAAGACCAACATATTTATGTTGACTCAGAATTTCATTACAAAAAAATAAATCTTGGATTCCATTGAAGATTTTGTTAATTATAAAATTCAAAAGTCGTTCAGGGTGGATTTTTTTCTTTTTTCCACATTAATTTTTTTTGTGCATGATTACTGACATTGGTTTATTTGACACGGTGATAAGGTTGGTGTGGTTCTCTTTATAAAAGGCTGATTTGGAGCTGTTTGGCTCAGTGCTTTGAGGTCATTGTGTTTCGCAAATGCCCCATGAATCAAAGCCAGGGAAATAAATGCCTCCATTCTTTTGTGTCTGAGGACACACTTGCTGGCATTTATGCCTCGACTGTACACCTCCAAACATGTGTTTCTGAAGTAAATGGTTGGTGGTGTTGGTGACGGTCGGCAACAGTGATGATATTGTGTGTGGGTGTGGAGACACAGGACACAGCTGTGAGTCTGGCAGGCATTCAGACAGAAGAAGCATTTTGACACCTTTAGCTTTGGCACCCCCTAGCATGACGGGATCTGTCTAGGGACTTCACTCTTCATCTCACGCTTTCTAACTGGTTATGTGACTCATCACACACACACACACACACACACACACACGCATTTTAGTACTTTATTTGGATCAAGAAAGAAGCCATGGTATCATGATCCAACTCATTATAAAACAACCTAATGCATAGAAAACAGGCAATTGTTTTTTAAATTAGGCATTTATCATTCATTTTCCAGAACTTTTTAGATTGCCCTTGATTCATTACCAAAGGTACAGTGTTTGGTACCTGCTCAAGATTAGTACAAATGTGGTAGTGGTACTTTGGAGTAGCAGTAGTGTTCATTGTTCTGGCTCAGTCCCTCATCACACAATGTGCAACGCCGCAGAATCACAGTTCTTGTGATAGACAATCTGAGTCATGGAACAATGAGAAGAAACAAGGGTTTATATCATTTTATATCATTCATTCATTCATCTTCAATAACTGCTTTATCCTGGTCACGGTCATTGTGGATCCAGAGCACAAGACAGGAATTCACCCTGGATGGGACACCAGTCACACACGCATTTAAACCCAGGTCAGTCTAGAGTCATGTGTCAGTCCACCTACCAGCATGTTTTTGAGAGGTGGGAGGACATAAGAGAAAACCCACAGAAACACAGGTGGAAAATGCAATCCTTATTTTTTTATAAGCCAATATAAATTGGGTAACCATACAGCTGCTTAAACAAAAGACCATCAATCCAAGCTTAACTTCCATGTTGGACTTAACAATACTTTAAACACACTCATCGGTAACAATGGCTTATTATATAATGATAATATTGCACAAGAAAAATGTACTTAAGGTCAGACTTGCACATAACTGCTACTGAGAAGCACCCCACAGCATAATGCTGCCACTACCATGCTTCCACATGGGGATGAAGCATTCTGATGAGCAGTACCTGGGTTTACTCAGAAGTAGAACTTGGAGTTCAGCCCAAAAAGTAAACCTTTTTGTTTCGTTAGACCAGAGTATCATTTTCCTGAGTTCCAGAGTTCTTTAAGTGCCTGTTGTATGCCTTTTACTCAGGAGTGGCTTCCATCTAGGCACTTTACCATAAAGGCTTTATTGATGGAGTATTTCTGAGGTGGTTCTTCCATCTCTNACGTCTTCCAATTCCCAATGATGGAGCCCATTGTGCTCCTGAGAACATTCAAAGCTTTAGAAATGGTTTTGTACCCTTGCCCATATCTATGTCTAAACATAATTTGATCTCAGATGTCTAGTGAGATTTCCTTGGAAGTGAAGTGAAGTGACTTTGTGGCCAAGTATGGTTACCCATACTCGGAATTTGTGCGCTGCATTTAACCCATCCAAGTGCACACACACAGTAGTACACACACACACACACCTGTGAACACACACCCGGAGCAGTGGGCAGCCATTTTAGCTGTGGCACCTGGGGAGCAGTTGGGGGATCGGTGCCTTGCTCAAGGGTCTCACCTCAGTTGTAGTATCATTCACTCCCCCCACCTACAATCCCTGCCAGACCCGAGACTCGAACCCACGACCTTCGGGTTCACCTTTGGTTTACAAGTTACGGGTTACAAGTTACGACTCTCGGACTATTACTCCACGACTGCCCCCATTGGACTTCATGCCTTGGTTTTTTGATATGCACTATGAGTTGTGAGGTATTATACACACAAGTGTGTGCCTTTCTAAATCATGTCCAATCAGTTGAATTTGCCACAGGTGGAGTCTAGTCATGTTCTAGAGACATCTCAAGATAATGAAAGCAAACAGGATGCACCTGAGCTCAATTTGGAGTGCCTTAGCCAAGGTTCTGAATACTTAGCTAAATGAGATATTTCAGTTTTTTTAATAAATTTGCAAATATTTTTTAAAAACATGCATTTGCTTTGTAAGTATGGATTATTTAATTAATTTAATCAATCTATAACACAATAAAGTGTGAAAAATGAAGGGGCTTGAATGTTCAGTACATATGTTGTATACTTTATGAATGATATTTCGTTCACCCATTTCAGTTTGTTTGGAGTTATATTAACTAGCATACAAGAATGCAGTTTCAGTCTGCAGTTTCAATCTGTGTCTTCAAAACTAATTGCCAAATAATTCCAGGAAAAAAGCGTACTCAAAAGACGCTTCAGGCTCAATGTAAACCTGACTTTGCATCTATAGCACCATAAACCTCAGAGACACTCTCAGTGCTGATAAAATGCATAAATGTGAATATCAATGATTTGTTCAGGTCAAACTGGGTTTTAAAGGACTGTCCACTCTAATGGCTTCCAGAGCAAAATGTGGTTTTGGTTTGCTGTCAAGTAGATTTTTGTTGTTGTTACTCAGAGTACAGAAAAACAGAACACATTAGGCAAATGTTCGGCTCAGTGAAGAAGATACCTCAGGGCTTGCATGAAACACAGACCATTTGTTTTAAACAAAATATCCGTTTCAGACATTTTTTTTATTATTTCTTTTGATTTTAAGTAAGATAGTCTTAAAAATCAGTTAAAAATCATATTTATAGGCATGTAAGTGACAATGTTTAATAGAGAGGGAGTCATTTTCCACTTTTGAGCAGACAGAGAGCAGATGGGAAGTATAGGAGTTCAATCTGATTGTGCCATCTGCTGTGTGATTTTGATGAAGCATGTAGTGCTGTTTTGGGGTTTCAAGATGTTTCACTGAGACTCAGTCTTCCCTGAGGATACAACGGAGAGCGCTGGTGTGGAGGGACTGAGTGTGTTGGTGCTGTTTTGCAGGGTTGGATTTCCATGAAGATCTGCACCGGATCGGCGCTAAGGAGGGCCTGAAAGGTAGAAAACTGCAGAAGGCAATGGAGAGCTATGCCTGGAACATTACTGTTCTCAAGGTGAGTGTGCTGCTCAAGCACTGAACTCAAACGTGTGTATGTATTCGTGTATAATGTGTACGCACTTCCTGCTCTGTGTGCGTGTCAAAGAAGCACTTATCATGTACATATTGCAGGCGTTGGGCATGAAAATAAATCGTTAGTGTCTAGGACTCGATGGATTAGCCACAGATTAGCCCATGTTCTACTGTTATTTTCCAATATCAGCAGTTTCAACCTCACAACACGCTACGAGTGTAGGAATTAATAAACAGCAATGCTTCAGGGCAGCACAACCCTCCCCATTTTCTTTGCTAATGCCGCAGTAATTAATAGTAATAGTAATTAATTAGTAGTTGCTGATTGCTAATTTACATCATTACACAACCTTATTCGGGGCCTCGGCAACACACACAGAAATTTGCTGAAATGCGACTGTAGTTTATACACAATAGACACTACACTAATCCTGCTCGGTAGTTTGGTCATGCAGTAGATTTTTCTTCTCCAGTGACTTTAATGAAGTATGTCAGTGAAGATGGTAGAGTGTCTGTGACGTCTGTGGCGTAACTTAGTGAAGTATAGGAACGCAGTTAATGAAGTATGTTAGTGAAGTTAGCAAGGGTAGTGAATTTTGCTAGTGAAGTTAGTAAAGTATATTAGTGAAATTAGTTAAGTATGTTAGAGATGGTAATTCAGTTAAGTTAAGGAAGTATGTTAGTGAAGTTACTGAAGTGTATTAGTGATGTTAGGAAAATAAATTAGTTAAGTTAATGAAGCATATTTGTGTAGTTAATACAGTATGTAAATGAAGTCAGTAAGTATATTAGTGATATACACTATATGGCCAAAAGTATGTGGACACCTGACCATCACTCCTATATGAGCTTGTTGGACGTCCCATTCCAAAACCATGGGCAATAATAGCACTTGTAGTTGACCAGGGTAGATCTAGCAGGGCAGATATTTCACGAACTTGTGGCAAAGGTGGCATCCTATGACAGTGCCATGTTTAAAGTCACTGAGCTCTTCAGTACTTTTCAGTACATTGTACTGCCAGTGTTTGTATATAGAGATTGCGTGGCTATGTGCTTGATTTTATGCATCTGTTAGCAATGAGTGTGGCTAAAATAATTATACGGGGTGTCCACATACTTTTGGCCATAGTGTATCTTCGTGAAGTTAGTGTTAGTGGTTTATTTTAGTGAGGTTAGGAAAGTGAATTAGTTAGTATAGTATATTAGTGAATATAGTAGAGGATGTAAGGGAAGTCAATGGAGTGTATTAGTGAGGTTTGGAAAGTAAATAATGTAGTATATTATTGAAATTATTGTATGAAAGTTAGAGTATATAAGTGACGTCGGTGGAATATATTTATTTATTTAATTAGTAAAGTTAAGGAAGTATGTTAGTGACGTGGAATTCATTATGTGGTTTATAGGGTTTAACAGTAGTCATTTGAAGAGTTATTAGATTGTGGAGAATTATTATGTCCGGAGGTTGCACAGGGATCTGTCTTTTAGGATGTGGAGGTCATGGGGTGTACCTGAGGTCTATATGATGATGAGATATGGTACATGGAACGATATAAAGTGTAACTAAGGTTAATGGTATTGTGGAGGTCTTAGAGGAAGGTGGGGTGTACATGAGGGCTATGGAAGGAATGCACTGATTCCACTTTTTTCCATTTTCAATACAATAACATCAGAGTTCTAAGCATCAGCCAACACCTAATATTACTCCCATGCTATAAATTCTTCTGCAAGTTACAGCTAAGCAAAATATTAGAGGTGTAACGAGTTGTGACCTGGGTTCACATCCAAGGTCATGTTCATTTCGGTCAAAATGACGTGTTCTCCACATAAAATATGTCAGTCCGATCTAATCCCGAGCCAGCATTTCAGGCTAGTATCGGATGATGACATTCCTTCTTTATTATATGGTGGAGTATAAAAGAAGGTAGAGTGCACGTGATGTATACATGATGAGATGGAGGTCACGGAGAGAGAGAGACAGAGTGTGAATCAGGGTTGTGTTATTGTGAAGCGTAAACGGAAGTTATATAGAGAGATGGAGTGTGCGTGAGGCTTTTAAGATGAAGTATAGATGGAGGTTACAGACAGAGGTGTATTGGAGTGTGTATGGGATTTATAGTCTACTGGAACAAGCAGCACACTCGCTGGCATTATGTTGGAGTGTGGAGTGCCTCTGTAGAAAGAAAAATGTGCCTCATGAATGCTGAACAAGACATACCTGTGCTACATGGTGCTGTATGAAGTGTTTTCCTCACAGTAGCTACGGAAAAAGAAAAGAGAAATGTTTTTACAATTGCTTTTTTTTGTTAGCATTACTTTAGTGGCTCAGAATAAAAAAAAAAACACACAAGGTTTGTGTGTGTGTGTGTGTGTGTGTGTGTGTGTGTGTGTGTGTGTGTGTGTGTGTGTGTGTGTGTGTGTGTGTGTGTCGTTTGCAGTTTTGTGGAGGTGCAGGGACTGATCAGAACACACATCAACTGTCCCACTCACTTATCCTGTTCTGTCTGTCTGTCTGTCTGTCTGTCTGTCTGTCTGTCTGTCTCTCTCTCTCTCTCTCTCTCTCTCTCTCTCTGCCCAGTCTTTTTCGTTACATCAAGGATGAAACAAAAAAATCCACATTATCTGTCTTGGATTTGATCCATGAGGCCTGTGGTAAAGTCTGAAGCATGCTGAGTTAAATATGTATGAAACCAGGTTCTCTCCAAAGTGTGGAGGAAAGGGGAAAGTAGAACACACAGCTTCTTCCTCACCTCAGTGAGTGCAAAGAGAGAGCAAGAGAGATTGAGAAAGGAAGATAGTGAGGGAGAAAAATGTACAGAGATAAGTCTGTGTAAACTGGTTGATCTCCTAGTTCTGATTACAGCTTAAGTCTCAGTGATTATATTACAGCTTTATGAAGATACCAATCTGCCTCTCGCATATGCCCCAATACCCAGAAACAGTCAGGTACATCATATGAATCTCTCTATAAGCTCCAGCTATACTCCACCATATCCTAAACCCTGTACACCGCACTTCATATACAGCTGATTGCACATATGTAGCATGAATGCTGTGTTTTCCTCTTCGGTGCAGCTCTTTAGACAGGTGAGAACACAGCAATGACACTTAGGCCAAGAGCGTCTGAGTGAGGTGGCCTTAGTCTACAGCTAAGTGCACTTTTTTGGGGCAAGCATGTATAGGAATCATGTGCGTTTATTTGTTTGTGTTTTCAATCGCCGTATTCTCGACCAACTAATGAAAGACTTTTGTGAGAGCCTTTTGAGACTCACTGCTTCCCGCACATCCCTCAGCTAATGTTTTTTGCTTTTTGTATAGATAAGTATAGATGAAGGTCACAGAGAGAGCATCTAGTTGAAGGTCATAGAGGGAAGTGTGGTGTAAGGTATAAGTGAAGTGACTGAAGTGAAGTGAAGTGACTTGTGGCCAAGTATGGTGACCCCTACTCGGAATTTGTGCTCTGCATTTAACACATCCAAGTGCGCACACACACACGCACACACACACCCGGAGCAGTGAGCAGCCATTTTAGCTGCGGCGCCCAGGGAGCAGTTGGTGGATCGGTGCCTTGCTCAAGGGTCTCACCTCAGTCGTGGTATTGAGGGTGGCAGAGAGCGCTGGNGACTCGAACCCACGACCTTCAGGTTCACCTTCAGGTTACAAGTCCGACTCTCAGACCATTAGGCCACGACTACCCCCAGGTTTATATGTATGTGCTATTTTACACATATGAAAAGCTGGTGCTGTTTTCATTGGAAACATTGTTCAAACGTTGATGATTAAAGACAATCTGTTTAACACAGGAATCTGTTGAATTCTTGCATCTGATTGGTGAGAAGGCACTGAATGGTTTTCTATAACAGTTGATCAGGCTGCTGGACAAATTGCAGCGTTTATAGTAATGAGCGCATTCTAATACGTCATTGTTTCTATGGTAACGGCTAACACAGAGAGTCCTACGGTGGACACGCCGCATAAACAGACTGAAAAATGGAAAATGTGTAATCGTTGATGTGGTGAGGAGATTTTTATCCTACATTTATGGAAGGAGTCACCAGTGTTAGTGCTTTGTAACATTTAATACGTTTCCCACCTTGGGAAAGTCTGAAGTCGGAGGACGTTGTGCTTTGCGGTTTCTCTGTAACAGGCTGCTTTTTAAAAAAATTATTATTATTATAAACTTCAAGAGGAAGTAAGGGAATGAGCATTTACGGCTGTTGCACATGATGATGCACATGATGGCAGAAACGAGCTTTTTTCAAAGGTCGTTCCACAAATACTAACAATATTAACTATGTAACTATAAACGGATAAAAATTATGACGTGTTGTTCTTTAATTCATTAAAAAATGTAAATTTGCAAATTGCCATGATATACAAGTAATGAAACCTTCAGTATGTGCTGATATGTGAAAAAAGTAATCAGCAAAAGGGTGGTGTGACGCCCAACGCAAAGCCACGTTCCAAACTGATTATTTTTCTCCAACAGCACGTGATAAAGTGTTTTATTCTTTCCTTATATTCAGTGTCCATTCTGCTAACGTATCACCTGACAAGTCACATTGCTATAAATGTGTACAAGGAATGGAAGTAAACAATTCAGGAACAGACTTTCCGAACGTCCCCAGTGCAGAAACCCTGACATTTTTACCTAGTCTCTTATGTACTTCAAAAACCTGAATAACAACCACTGGAAAAACATGTTTTTGATTTACACTGCCAGCTATACCTTTACATTTACCAGATGCTTTTTACCCAAAGTGCTGAGATTTGAACCCACAAGCTTCTGATGAGTAGCTCAGAGCCCATAACCACCGAGTCACCGCGACCTTATCCAGCTGTTATTAGATAAGGTGCATTAGTGTTCATTTGTATGCGCAAGCTCAGTAAATCACTCGGTAAACGGTCGCCCACAGCAGCACAAAGGGTCGCTAAAGCAGCTGTAATTAGTGATCTTCTTAGTAAATATGGCCCTTAAGCTCTGAAGAGAACGAACAGGCAACGTTCTTTATTTACACACTCTTACCTATCTCACAGGCAGTACACACACTCTTATCTGTGTGCACATCTTACTCCTTCACCGTGCGGCTTTCTCTTTCACGCTCACAGACGCCGTGCCGAGGAGGAAGCCGCAGTTCTACTTTCACTTTTCCTCTTCTATTGGTTTATTAATAAAGCTGTAATTTAATCAGAGGCATTTAGACTCAGCGCTTAAGAGAACAAGGCTGAGTAGTTTGTACACACTCTTTTCAGTGTGTGCATCTCCTTCATGCTCTTTCTTTCCTCTGTTCACGCTTGATTGAAGAAACTTTCACCATTCCTCCATACTATGGACAGAACCTTGTATCTTTACATCTTTTTTTTTTTTTAACATCTTTAAATCTGTCTCTTTACCACATAGATTTTTTTTTTGACCGTTAATGATTGAAGATATTTTGGATGAATAAACATGATCAAACACAGCAACGGTAATTAAGTGGAAAGTGTCTTAGTGAGAAAGAGGAAAAGAGTGGGTGGGTAAAGCACAAGATAAATAAAAGGCGGAAAAGGGAGTGGGGCAGTGTGTGTGTGTGTGTGTGTGTTTGCATGTGTGTGGGTGTTAAGGGTGTAAAGTAGTGCCACTATCTGTATCTGTATCTCTTTAGTGCACCTAATATCCATATCTTTATCTGATGAAACCTACCCTATGCCAGCCCTGTCAACATGGTGTGTATTCTGGCTCTGACAGTTCCTCAACCTCAGCTACATCACTCCAGTTCATAATTGATTGGTCTCAACTAGAGATGTGCGTGGGGCTGTTTAAGTTTTTATTTATTTATTTATCTTATTAAAACCACTGCAACCCTGACCAGGCAGTCACTAAGGATGAATGCTGTAAATGCATGTTAATGAACGTGGGTATTTCTTTGTCCTGCAAGCTTTATATCTGTCTGCACACTCTCATTCACGTAAAAGGAAAAGCCTCCCGCTTGTGTGACTTTACGTTGGATCCCGCTGCTCACTTCTAGTCTCAACCAGTTCATATTCATATACCTCACTGAGAGGAAACTCCGTGTAGCACAGGTACAAATGTTTACCATTCATCAGCTGCTTTTTGGTCCACAGGAGCACTTCGCATTCCAACACGATTACTCTGTTTGTTCCAGTCATGATACCATCATCTGTGTTTATAGCTGTGTGTGTGGTGGTGTTGAAGACATTGTCTCGATGATGGAAGTCCAGTCTGCGTCTTTTCTCTTCATCGACTGTGTGCGTCATACCCGCATGCATAATTCATCTGTTTTAAAATATATGATTTATTTATAGCAGAAGACTTGCCTTATTTAGGTCAGAGCCTGGCCATGCCCATAAAAGCTCCACACAGCAGTAGCAGGAATATAGACTTCCGTTGCGCCGGGTGTATATTAGAGTTATTATAAAGGTAAAGGAGCGTGCCCTCTCCTCTTCATCCCTGTAATCTCTTCTTGTCGTTTCTTCTCTGCTTTTCTCTCTTCCTTCTCCTCTCCTCTTGTCTATTATGCTCTTCTTTTAGCTTCGCCATTATCTCTACTCCCTCAAATATCCTCTCCTCTTATCTCCTTTACTTTTCTGTCCACTCTTCTTCCTCCCTTCTTCTCTTCTCTTTTCTTTTCTAACCTTTTTCTTCTCCTTTTCTCTCTGACTCTCTTCACATTTTAACCTTTTCTCTCCTTTTCACCGCACTTTTCTCCTCTCAAATTTTCTCCTCATATTTCTCGTCTCTTCTCTTCTCATCTTCTTTCTATTCATGTCTCTTCACTGCTTTACGTATACTCTCTCTCCTATATCCCGTTTGTCCCCATTTCCTCTCTTCCCTTCTCACTGTTTAACCCATCTGAACTTACATACGTGGCTAAAGTTAGTTGTGTCCTAGTCCCACATTTAAGATGCTTCCTAGAGACAAGGTGAAAAGGGGCCCAGTGTCCTCCATGAGGACGATAAGAGTGTGTGTGTTTGTGTTTGTGTGTGAGAGAGAGCGCGTGTGCATGGGTGTGCGTGTGTCCATGTGTGTATATGGTCCATTAATTAAACCAAACCCAAATGTCACATTCAAGGACGGGTTCACAGAGTCACTCACACACGCAAACCCCGACACAAAATCACATTCACTTTATCACATGCTCGTAAACCCAGCAAGTCCGTTGTATGGCACCCACACACATTCAGCATGGCTGCCCCTGACTGGTTTGTCCTTGTACACCTCCTGGCATCCCTGCATCTCCTCAGTGTTCCCCTGAAATGACTGCAGCTAAGATTTATAAAGGATCTGAAGGACAGTTATAACACTCAGCATAGTGTTGCAGTCTAAACACACCAATTTCTTGTATTGCAGTGACCCCTGCAGGCAAAAGGCAGATACTGCCAAGACTAAGGAAAGAGACCTGGGTTCGATTCAGCCAGGGAGCCAACCCCAGCTCATGACAGTGCACTCCCAGTGCCAGACCCAAGCCTGGATAAAATTGGGGAGGGTTGTGTCATAAAAACTGTGCCAAATCAAATATGCAGACCAATGATCTGCTGTGGTGACCCTTAACGACACAAGAAGAACAACATGCTATAACTGGGATCGTCAAGTGGATGTAGAATCTGTAATAATATGTATATTGAAAACAATCCTTCCATCAAGACCTACTGAAAATGTACCCATGGAGGTGATAGAGGTGTGTGTGTTGTGTCCACGCATGTGTGTCCATCACTCCAGTAGGACCACAAAGCAACAGCATACATGAACAGCCTAAAATGTTATTGTTAGCTATTGACTTAAAAAAGTGCTATTAGGTTTCAGGGCCACATCACACCACCTCATCATTGATTATTTTCCTACAATGGTATTAAAATGCAGAAAATACACTGAACCATCATACTCGAACAAGTGACACCTGTAAATGTTCACATTTGTTCTTTGTTCCTGTGTGTCTCAGGGCCAGGCGGACTTGTTGAAGCATGCCAAATCCGAGGCGATGGACACCCTGAAGCAGATCCACTACGCTGCTCACTCCTGCGGCCTGGCCAAGAATGGAGCCTCCACTTCACCAGCCTCGCCTTTGCTGCCTCCTTACCCGCGGTCCTTCGGAGCCTTACACACCATCCCCGAGACAGACTACCCCACCACAGACACAAATACCTTACACTGATATATATATACACAGAGTGAGAAACAGGGAGAAAGAGAAAGAGGGAGCGAACAAGACAGGACAGGTGACCTTGGAAAGGTGGGAACCAAGCAATGTCTTCAAGGACACAGAGATAGGGCGAATAAAAGGATGTAGAAGCATTAGAAGAAGGCAGGTCTGTACAGATTGGTCCACTTGAGCTGTCTCTTCAGCGATTGCTTGATGAGTGGAAAGCCTCTGACTCTGAAAGGACTCTGCTAGCTCTGAGGCACCTGTAATGAGAAGGTGGAAATGGCTGCTTTATGTTACTGTACGGACTCTGGTTAAGTCACTAACCCGAGCCTCTTAACTGCAACCTAATGCTCAAACCTAATCAGAAATGAAACCTGGTCTTTTATCCTAGTTCTCATCTTTGAAAGTTGTATACTAGCTGTAAAGGTCAGGAACGTCCCATATAATAAATCTTATAATAGTAATAATATTCAAAGGAAGCTCAAGTAATAAATATAATAAATCATTACGCAAATCAAGGGCAGGCTGTAATAAAGGCACACGGATGGATGTACCATTTCAGACACACACACACACTCATTTTATTTTATTTTTTGTTTATATTTCTGTCCTTCGGACGTTTATCCAGGGGTTTTATCCGGTGTGTGTGTGTGTGTTATCTGTCTGTCCTATTACTCACCATAGTGTTCGAACTGGAACTTGGACTTCTCCTGTCGAGACAGACTGAACTCAAAGGAAGAAAAACAGCACAGAGACTCAGACAAGCGAATAGCCTAAATTGTGAATTCATTCAGTCAATAATTTTAGAACTAATTAAAGGACGATTTACAGTCTAGCTCTGAGCAATTCACGCTGTTTGTGAACAAAGTGACTATTGTAATAACTACTGTAAGTATTGTGGGTAGATATATTAATATTGCAGTTATTTTATAATTACAGTATGTCCTGCTGTACCCATAGTCAAGATGTCACTGGAAAAGGTGGAAAAGGTCAAAGGTTAAAGGCCAAACAGGGTGAGTGGAAGGGGGGGGGGGTTTTTAGAGAAAGCGTAACAGGTGTTGTGGAACCTGCAGAATAATAACACCTCATTTGATTTCTTTCATTTATTAAGCCCGTAATATATTATAAAAGTGAAATGGCGCTAGAACTAATTGTTTCTTTGTCTTTTATTTGCATCTGTAAATTCAGCTGTTACAAATCCAAGAATTTCAGATTAGCTTATAAATTTGTATATTGATTTATTTATTTTTTACATTTAAATCCTGGACTTAGTGACGTTGAACTCGTGCTTATCTGTGTTTGAGCACATTTTAATCATGTCCCAGGTACATATTTTGTCATGTATAGAACAAATCAACAACAGGGTGGTGTGATACAACCTGATATGATGATCCGAAGTTGATTATTTTCCTATAACAGCATGCCCTGAAGCAGTTTCTTTTTCCTCTTATACCACAGCAATTTGCCAAGTTTTACAATTTTTCATTCATTAAACAATGAAATGTTATGCTTTTACCTGTTTATAGTTTAATGATGTGGAACGTCCGCTTATTCCCATTGTCACTTACGTAATATTAGCTATAAACAGCTATAAGCAGGAGTTTCCACACCAGCTTCCCGATTTATTCTCTATCTTGACATTAGTAAGACAAAAAAACACAGCTTGTCATGTTACACAGAAAGCACAAAGTCAATTATGTCAGAAAGCATAAAGTTACAGCTTTACCTCTGACTGTTATAAAGCAATGACACTGGAGACTCCTTCCGTAAATCCTTTCTCTGAGAATCTCACAGAAAGCGTCATCGTTTTTAAATCTGTTTAAGCGGCGTGTCCTCCACACCAGTGCGTTAGTTGTTGCTACAGAAATGATAACGCATTAGACCGAGTGCATTACTTATAATGATTTGTCTTGCAGCCAGAACTACTCTCAGAGCTGCTGTTATAGAAAATCAATCAACACCTTCTGACCAACCAGATTTGAGAATTCAAGGCTGTGTGTTCATTTTTCAGTAGTCTAACTAAGACCATAAATCTGACAAGCTTTTTGGAGGTATTTGTATCGTAACTGGTTTTTCAAATGCAGCTTTTATGGTACAGCAATGTGCTAAAAGTGGAGGAGAGTGTAAAGAGTGTAAAGAGATTGAGTGAGTGAGTGCACGTCTTTTCTGTCTCTCTTGCCACCTCTGTGTCACTCTTGAATGCTCGGGCATTTTGGAGTATTTTTAAGACTGAAGAATCTTTATACATTGCTCTTAAGTGTAGGAGTAAATTTCCTGATGTTAAAAAAAATTTTTAGCGGTTAAAACCAAAATAATATTGTGAGAAGCTTTATTAATACTGACCCTGGTGTCCAAAATGTACTGATGTAATATAAAGCATCAGGTTAAAGAAAATCTAAAGTATAATATGTTAGACTATGGGGAGGCTTAAAAATGGAGGCTTAAAAGGTTTTGATGGAGAAGTATAGGGATGGTCAGAGGGAGTTGCACTGTGTGTTCGTAGACTTGGAGAAAGCGTATGACAGG
>JAKKZN010000013.1:4751782-4756984 GCA_033441825.1 Pangasius elongatus | reverse complement strand
GGATGCAGAAGATAGGGATAGGTGGAGAGTGATGATTCGCTGTGGAGACCCCTGAAGGGAAAAGCCGAAAGAAGAAGTCTGTGTGGGTCTTTTCGGGGTTCTCTGGTTTCCTCCCACCTCCCAAAACCATGCCAGGGGAAGTGGTAGCTCAGTGGTTAAGATGTTGGACAGCCATTTGGAGGGTTGAGAGTTCAAATCCCAGTACTGCCAAGCTGCCACTGCTGGGCCCTTGAGCACAGCTCTTGACCCTCGACTGCTCAGGTAAAAAATGAGATTATTGTAACTCTCTCTGGATAACGGCGTCTGTCAGATGCCATAGACATAAATGACTGATGACTCTAAACTGCGCCTAGGTGTGAAAGAGTGTGCATGGTGCTGTGCGATGGCCTCGTGTCTCATCCAGGGTGTCTTATTCCCATCTCATGCCCAGTGTTGTTGGGATTGTCCTGTCCAGGATAAAGAGTCCACTGAAGATGAACGAATAAGAAAGAACGTATATGTTCATGTGTCTCGCGTATATTCAGGATTCATGTTGCAAGTTGAAATGAACTCAATTTCAGCCTACACTATGTACAAATAACCTAATTCTTGGTTTTATTAATAGACACATTGCGAGTCTGGCAAAGCTGATTAACCTCTTTTTCAGGCTGTGCTCTCCTGCTGTATGTTATCATGATAATTGTGTAATGACTACTCCATGGCTGCGGGTTCTCGTTAGGCACCGTTTTGACTGGAAAGGAACAAACTGATGTTTTTCTGCCATAATTAAAAGGCAGACACCTAATTTATACACACCCTCTGGCAAAACAAACACAAAAACAAATTTATGCGCTCATATTCAGTAAAGACTGCTGTTCACTGACACCGGGTCATTTTGCTGCAATACCTGCACGTGTCGCTACATATCGTAATTTACACCTCATCGAGTTTCTAAATTATTTTCTACTTTGCAAACAAAAAAAATGTAAAAAAATAAAAATCAAACCGTTATTAAACCAAATTTGTGAAAATGCCACATCATATTGTTGGCTAAACCTTTCTTTCTTTCTTTATTTATTTATTTATTAGCATTTTGAGCCAGTATGTGATTGTGTTCAATGTGAAGGACACGTGATGCTTGTCTCGAACACATTCATCCTAACTGAGAAACGTTAGAAGACAGCTGCTCCTGCGACATCTTCGCAACCCCGCCACTTTTTAACTCTCACATTAGGCTAGGACGCCACGACCTCTTTTCCTGCGAGCCTGGATGTTTGCGTTACACGTGGTGATATGATCTCCATGACGGCGTGGATTGGAACACCGCTTCAAGAATGTGTTTCGTACAGACGAATCTGGCTCGCCATTGATCATATAAGTTCATTTGTTTCATTTGTCATCGTTTTTAATCCCGAGTGCTCTCACTGCAAATACGGGGTAGTGAGAGGTAAATAATGTGGTGTTTATTAGCCTGACAAGCTTACTTTCACTAGCCAACATTAGTGACAATGTGGATGAATGACAGTTTTGAATTTTGAATTAGACATGTTGTTGTGAGCATCTTTCAGATAAAGATGGCAAACAGCATTCTCTCTCTCTCTCTCTCTCTCTCTCTCTCTGTCTCTCTCTCATATCTTGGCTGATGTATGGTTATGAAGTTCTAGTTGAGCCAGAGGCATTAGGAAATTAATCATGGCTGGAAAAAAGATTCATTCGGGGGTTCGGGTGGGCAACGTGATGAACAGCTCCTGCTGCTGCCATTATGACCGCAATTATAGCGTCACTTCTTTCCCCTCTATAGAAATAACTGATGTAAACATTTATTTAGTCGTATTCTGTCATGTTAGCAGCCTTTCATTTCAGGTGTTGTCAGGTTAATGATGTTTGGAGAAGACAATTGTTACTTTATAGAGCTCTAAAAGCGTGTGTGTGTGTGCGTGTGTGTGTGTGTGTGTGTGTTGGGGACAGCAGTCAGGAAGTCACTTTCTAAGGCAGCAAGACACAACAACGAAAACAAAATTGTTTTTGTGGTTGGACATGGACAAAGCTAATTATGTATCTTTTGATGGTCAAGCCACCAAAGCACACGCAACCCACACGCCCGCAGTGCCGCCAGAAAGCCAGCGCCGTGACCTGAGGACAGACTCAACCACTGCCCCGAGCAGCTTCCTGGTGGCTTTACAGCTCGTAAAGCAGTGACACAAAAGCACACATCCTCTTAAGAAGCACATCCTCTAATCTTTATTGTAGCGAAGTTGCTGATCTAGGCTTTCTCTGGCTTTACTTAGCGCCGTTCCAAAACGTACAGCGGGCACGAGTGTGTTTGTGTGAGCGCGAGCTACTGAGAGTCGCAAGAAAGAAAACCGCAGCAAACCTGTGATTGCTTGACATTTCCCCTTCAACACTCACTACTAATTGCACATCCGCTCGGTGATACGAGGGCATTGTGGTGGTTCAAGGGTTCGTGACTAATTACCCTGGCCAGACTTATGAGGGTTTATTTGAGGCAGTTCAGGATTTTTGTGCTATTCATGGCTCAACCGAACAGTTTTTCTAAGATTTTTCAAAGATTTTTTTTTAATAAGCCTTCAGCACCCTGATGCCTAGAATAAGATAAACAAAAGAACAGAGGCTCATTGAACGCTTCATGGGACAGCACACGCAGCCATAAACACAGAGAGAAAGAGAGATCAGGAAACAAGGGTCAGGTGTGCTACCTCCGCTCTTACTCTTACAGCTCACCTGCTGATTCTTCCCTCATGGTTCAATCCCTTTGTTAAACACCCTCTTCATGTGGGTTATACAACCAGCTTCGTGTTTCTCCGCTCGGATACTGATTCGGTATTCTGTAACAAGTTGGTCCGCCACGTGCTGGCTGTCAGAGTCATAGCTTACCATTTACACCGGACCTTTGACCTTTGGCTGCTCCTGAGTAAAGCTATTACTGTTTGTCTAGAGCTAATACACTAGTATGCTTTGGGGCCATGAGAAACAGCCAGCTTGTCTGTTGAATGTGTAGTTTGATGTGCAGATGGAATGAAGAGCCTTGTGTCGCACAATATGACGCACCATATCGTTACACTCCTAGTGTCTTAGTAAGCTGTTCATGTCAGCGCATGTCTTTTAGCAGAGCGCTATGGCGTATGTGACTTGCATCATGGTACCCTCGTACCATGCGGATGGGGCTGGAGTAGACCACATCCAGAAGGTAGAAAGAAGTACTTCGTTGACTCAAAGCTCTTCTCTCTTAAGGCAGCAAAACAGAGCCACGGGTTTTCCTTTAATTTGTCATGGCAGTGTTAGACACTCATGAAAACTCACAAACACAATCCTTGAGAGCACACTGGTCATGTCTCTGTCTCTATTAAAGCATCAAACACTGTGTGTGTGTGCGTGTGTGTGTGTGTGTGTGTGTTGGTGACTGCGTTGTGTATGACAGCTGCATAAGGCTGTGCGCTGCACCACCTGCCCTTTTCTGTAGTAGACTTCCTCCAGCAGCCGTCACCCTGCCACCCTCCTGTTGGAGCTCAGGACGGAGTCAGCAGGAGGCGACCCCGAGGTCTCACAGCTAATGTTTCAGCACCATGGCCCCTCTGTTCCTCCCTGGCTGACAGAGGGGACTGCGCCCTCCAAACGCCTAAACACACACACACACACCCTTTAACCAAACGACCTTCACAGCCTCAAGTGTTTGATGCCTGAGCGTCCGGTCTCAATGGTATGTGTGTGTGTATATGTGTATGTGTTTGTGTGTATGTGAAGCCAAAGAATCCAACTTTGGCTCAGACTTAAAGAGATGGGTGTTGCTCATGTACACACACACACACACACCACATGCGTCAAACCACTGCCACCGATTTGTGCCTCACAGTGCACTTCTGTGTAAGCCACGAGCAGACGCGCAACGCACAAACAAAATAACACACACACGAATAGAGGGCCGAGTGAGCGAGAGCAGGTACAGCACCGCTTTCTCTAATTCCTTTGGGATTCTTCAGTATGAAAGAAGGCACTGTTGCCTCATCAGCATTTTTGTGTGTATATTTGTGTGTGCGTGTGTGCGTGTGTGTGTTTGTGTGTGTGTGTGTGTGTGTGTGTGCATGCCAGTCTGCCTGTTCATTCATATCCATGTAGGAAAGAAACAGGCCCTTGTAAAGCAAAGGTCTGTGTGATTAGGCTTGTCACGTTGGTCACACATAGGAAATTTAAACACGTGAAATATTTACTCTCCGTATAGGTGAATCTGAGTGATGGGGGCACAACTTTTATGCCGCCTGTTAGGAATTCGATCACAAGCTCTCTCTGAGTGCGCCGTGTAAAGAATGTCTGAGTTATTACACGGGCTGTCATCAAAAGTTGTCTTGCCGGGATTAAATATTGTCTTGAAGCAATTATACAGGCGTATATATATATATATATATACCGAAACACGCGTCAGAGATCGTTCAAGGCTTTAACGTGCCTGTTTTACAGTCCAACTGCTCGTAAGTTCACTCCTGGTTTAGGTCTTTCATCCCATCACCTGACACCTACTGTTCCAGGATGCTGAGACCTTAGAGAGTCGTGCGGCTCGGACGCACGTGTGTACTTCAGCTAGCGTGAGCCGTCCCCGATGACTTGCTTGATAAATCCGTTTCATTTTGCTCTCCTGTCTTAGGCTTCTGTTCATACTTCTTCAGAGCTCCTTCTGAGAGACATCCTCAGTGAGCTTCAGAGAGCCCCGAGCTTTCACAGGCTGTTAGAACAGTAGGAGATTCTTTACTGTCCGTCAAAACAACAAGTGAGCTGTGATATGTGATATGTGAAAGCGCACGTTTTATTGTCGTTCATCCAAATAAAACGAGCGGGTGTCAACCGGGATGATGGTGTTGCCGTTTTTTTTTTTCTGCAGCCACTTCTGAGGAGGATTATTCTGAATCTCATCGTCTAATGGAAGCAGTGATCTGAAAGCATGCTTCATGCCAGAGTTGGATTAAAGTGGATAGCTTGTAGGACTCTTCTCCAGATCATCCCCTATTACAGTTTAAATTTTATTGGGAAACATCATTGTAAAAAGTTACTAAGCACTGATTCCGTTATTCCACTGTACTGAATTTCAAGAGAAAAACGGCTCCAAATGGCAAACGCGTCTGTCTGTCTGTCCAGCCAGAAGGTAAAACCCGTATAGAATATGTTAAGAAAACGAACTGATCGTTTGTCTTCAGTACTCAGGCGATAACACTG
>JAKKZN010000013.1:4744282-4749282 GCA_033441825.1 Pangasius elongatus | reverse complement strand
CGATTGGGCCGCTGCTGTGTGAATCACAGCCCCATTGTGCAGAGAGGAGAGGAGGCAAGGTGAAGGGCGTTAGCTTTAGAAAAAGAGGCGAACCTGATTTTTTATGACGCCGCTGAAGCAGTGAAGTGTGTGTGTGGGTGCTTCTATTAGCTTTTTAAAGAAATGCTGCGCGCTGCTCGTGCTTAACTGTGTGTCAGTGTTAGTGTGTGGGCTGGTAGTATAGAGAAGCCTCTATATGGGGATGAGAGGTAGAAGGGAGTTTTTTTTCTTTAGACCTTGTTTCGTAATTAAATGTTTCTGAGGTCAGACCCACTAAGGGATGAGTGATGTGGCAAAAATACCATACCGCAATCCTGAGACAGGATACATAGCTAGATATTTATTTCTTTCCCTAACAAATTGCAGTAGAATGGCTGATAGCACTTAGGTCGTTTAGAGCGTTTGCCCTGTCATCCAGAGATCACCAAGATGCTACAGCCAACTGGTCATGCTACATGCATCCTGTCTGTCCCCTGTCAATCACAGTGACACTAGGCAATCGTGGGCGTCTGTCAGGTCATGTATGAGGAAGAGGGTCGATAGCGCTTTCCTCCGAGTGTGTCACACTGTGTCACAGAGGAAGCACGTGTTAACTTTCAGTGTCTCTGGGTGTTAGCTGGTGTGTGATGAAGGAGAGCTGGCTGGTAAGAGAGAGCTGGGGGAGGGGCGGGGTTTAAAACGTCAGTAAAAGTAATAAATAAAACTTTAATTTAAAATCTATATGTAATATGTTACCACAGAAAACAAGGTACAAGGCAAATTTGCTACTTGTTACTAAGAGTGACAGTTGGGCTGTGTTATAAAAGTCTGATGATACACATAGTATCTTTTTTTCTTTTTCTTTTTCTTTCTTTTCTTTTTAAGTGTATTGTGACAGTGCATTTAATATCATATTGTTGTATGGTAAAGATGACATACAACCTTTCCTACTTCTACTACTACCACTATAAACACTTCAGTCCCTTTTCATTCTCTTTCACGATCTCTCACTCTTGATCTCTCTTTTTCTGCTCTCGCTCTCAC
Source organism: Pangasius elongatus (assembly GCA_033441825.1). Classification (NCBI taxonomy): domain Eukaryota; kingdom Metazoa; phylum Chordata; class Actinopteri; order Siluriformes; family Pangasiidae; genus Pangasius; species Pangasius elongatus. The sequence continues at coordinate 4,748,220 of JAKKZN010000013.1, read as the reverse complement.
TTGACCTCCTGATCTCCTTTTTGATCACTTTCTCTCTCTCTCTCTCTTTCTCTCTTTCTTCTCCTCCTTAAATAGCATTAGCATGTCCCATTTAATGGCCCTTTAATTGTCTCCTGCTGTCTGCCTTTGTCCTTGGCACACATTCTTGGCTTCATTTATATGTCACGCATGACTTAAAAGCAATTATGATGGCGAACATAATAAGCAGCCGCGTTTGCGTGACCAAGGTTAATCTGAAGCACGGCAGCCCCGACGCTGAGGGGAAATAAGGCATGGGGTACCGTGACCACTGCAGTTATTGGAAAGGCTGTGAGCTGAAATTTGGTTCCTTTAAAAAAAAAAAAAAAAGAGCAATCATTTTGAGCACTGAGCACGTGTAAAAGGAATCGGTATAAACGTACATGCGTGTGCTTGTGTGTTTTTGATGGGGTCTAATAGTTTTGAGTATCACTGTACTAAATAAATGATCACTCTATATTAGCAATGCAGTGCATATCTATATCTATATCTGGATTGGGATTGGAAGTTGTCGTGGTCTAAACCAGAAGGTTCCTTAACCAGTTCCTCAGCCTCAGCTACTTCACTCGAGTTCATAATTGGTCTCATCCAGATGCCACGAGGAACTTTCTGGCAAACGTTCGATCTACTGTGACTGAATAAGTGAGCTAACTATGTTTGATTACAGCTGACAGCAATAGCCACCTAATAACACTGGATCTGATTTGCTTTCATTTTTGGGTTTATTGCATTCCAGAAAGGTCAGTAAAATTCGTAGAAGATCAGAATCTACTACGAAGCCAGGATGCAGTGCTGTCGTGAGACAAAATGGCATCCTTTAAGCCTCATTTCATTATAATGCCCCGTATTTCCAGCAAGAATTTTTTTTTTTTCTTTTTTAGCAATTATGGAGAATTTTCTTTTAAGAATGGCAAAAGCAAGTGGAAGTTATTTTTTAAACTTAATTAAATGATTATTTTTGGAGACCCCAGAAGACATATTCCTGCCCTATGGTCTGCGTGGGCACTAAGCAGCAGCAGCTCTATAAATAAAAGCTTTTCTTTGGTGGATTTCAGGCCAGTTTGTATTGAAGTATGGTTTATTTAAGGCAGCATTAAGGTCAGACTACTCGAGCAAACCACTCACGACAGACAAAAAAAAATAAAGAAAGAAAGAAAAAGAAAAACCTGAATAGTGCACCTCTTATTTGAATCTGTATTTGTAACCGTTTAGATTTGTAACGCATTGCCTGTTCAGTAGCATATTCGGTTACGTCGCTAATCTAAAATGTGTGCTTCTGTAAAGACAGGTCACTCCAGCAGACGTCTAGTCATTTTAATCCGCCACCGTGTGATGCACAAAGCTCAGAAACATATAGACAGAGCTACACACTCTGTCTCATTCTAACAGCTCACAATGCCTTAAAGTGCAAACTGGCCTTTCTGCTCTCATATCAGATCTACTACAACTTCATAACAGTGAATCCATCTCTGTCAGGAAAAACTGCAGACTTCTGACCACATGACAAATGGCTTTCTTTGGATGTGCGCAGAGATGCTGTAATTTCCTCGTCACTAACACAGCACGGGCAGAACAACACAGCTGGAGCGTTTCAGACCTGAGCTGTTCATGTTTTTGTTACCGTGAACAAGCATGTGAGGTTTCTGTGGGTTTCAGCTGCAGCTATCATTCTGAAAGGTTCTCTGTCTGAACGTAATGGAATAAGCTTGTGAAAGATACCTGTAAGCAAGGGGCGTGGCTAGCGAGGAGTGTGGGGTGGCCACGGTGGGCGCGCTCTACAGTCGAGTAAATGAATAGGTTGAGAAATAAGTTCTAGAAACGAGTGTTTGTATGACGTTTCACGTCGTGAAAAATTCAAGCCATTCTTGTGTCCACTAACTTTTGGCCACGTAGCGTACATGCACAGGAGGTTTACAGTGTGTGGTAATAAGGTGAAGCAGTGTCATACAGGGGGATTGTGGGTAGCATGCATGAACGAGCAGCTCTCTTCCCCACGGGAAGGTCAGGCAGTCGTCAGGCCGTGTAACTCCCTCAGGAGGTCATCTGGGGTTTGACCGCTTTGCCTGAAAAACACACATACACATAATACATACGATAATATCCAGTGTCATGCACGTGTCATTTTAATATAGCAGCTTAGCTAATATACTTACTTTACTTTTAATTCCTTTTCCTCGATCCATTTAAACCACAGTTAACGCCGTAGCCATGTGTCTCCTACAGCACGTCACATGCACACGAGACTTTCCTCAGTAATTCTCTATATAAACTGCTTTATATGTGTAATAGGCGAATTCACCTGCGTTCTGGGTAAAAGGTCACATGACCAGGCTTGCACGCCGTCTCGTGGATGCCGCGTGTGCAGGAAATGAGACGCGAGTTTAAATATCACGCCTGTAATGTTTAAGCAACTTATTGAAATGCTATGGACGTCATGTGTTTGCAAAATCTGTGGCTGACAGCGTAGTATCTCTTATTACATATGCTAGTTATTACTGTGTGCGTGTGTGTGTGTGTGTGTGTGTGTGTGTGTGTGAGAGAGAGAGCACAGGAGAGGTTTGTAGAGTGCTCTAGTTTACATTCACGCTGCTTCACATCAGTATTTGAATAAAACATAACTTTGCACATAACTCTGTCTTGTTCTTCAACCCACTCCCTCTTAACCTTTTATCCTTTTATATCACCCTTATTGTTCTGAACACACTTGCACCATTGCAGCAGTAGTGTATATCATTATCTCTGCTTATGTAAGTGCTTGTGCTGATTACAAACGTGTAGGATAAATATACACTGTTTAAATGACGAAGAGTGAGCTGAGCTTCCTGTGTGTGAATTCACAATTAAGGAAAAAATCAGGGTCTGGCGGAAGACCGAATAACAACTTTAGTGTAGGTTTGAGTGTGTGTGTGTGTGTGTGTGTGTGTGTGTGTGTGTGTGTGTGTGTGTGTGTAACTACATAATATAAAAAATGAATAGGAGGAATTATTAAACAGACAAATGCAACATACCCCTATCATCTCGTGGTGATGTTGCTTTCATCACCATGGTGCATGAATTCATAAGAAGAAAATCCTTTAAAAAAACTACACAAACCTGTCCGAATCCCTTTCCCTTCACTGCCTCCGCTCTCTCCTGGCGTAGGTGTGTTTGTGTCACAGTGTGAGGCTCCGTTCACATTTCCTGCTCTGGAGGTCGGCTGACAGTTCATCATCTGCTCATGATCAGGTCACGGTTCTGTTTTTTGCTCCCGTTAAAGGTTTCCTAGTTGCTGACGGACGATGACGGCGACAGCGATGTGCGCGTGCGCGGGGCGCAGTGTACCCAATCTCGCAGCTCTCGTTTTAGTTGCATGAGGACACCTGAAAAGATTTTAGCGAACATCACCGTTGCATTTGTGCCATCTCGGAGTTTGATCTTGACCTGTCATGTGCACATACTCGGTAATAAAGAGAGGAACCTCTGTGTGCAGTGACGGCATGTCAAAGTGTAAATGCCATTGAACCAGTGTATTTCTAAAGGTTATACAGATACACGTGTTGCTCTGTGTGTGTGTGCGTGTATTTGTGCAAGCTTCTGTCTGACTGTCTGCTCTGCTACTTTTTTTCTTTTCAGGTTTAACAAGCATGGCGGTGGAGTTAGAGTGAGAGAAGGAATGAAAGGGGAAGAGAAAGATTGTAACAGGAGAGAGAGGTTTAACAGGGTCCTCTGTGTTAAGCAAAGCTGACTCAATCAGGCAGGTGGAAAGTTTAATGCAAAATAAGGCATTGCACTAACACACACACACACACACACACACACACACACACACACACACACACACACTGTGGGCTTTTATTTAAGGCTGTGTGTTGACACAGCAGGGTCAATTTATGGGGTGGAGAAAACTATGTGATGCACACACTTAACCCTCTGTGTATAAG
>JAKKZN010000013.1:4728469-4738995 GCA_033441825.1 Pangasius elongatus | reverse complement strand
TAGGGATAGGTGGAGAGTGATGATTCGCTGTGGAGACCCCTGAAAGGGAAAAGCCGAAAGAAGAAGAAGAAGAAATTGTGTTAAATTGCAGCATTGTGCTTGACAGCAGCTCCTGTAATATTTAGAAAAGTGACGAAATAATCAAAATCCTGCTTCTTGTATTAAATTAAATTTGTTTGTGAGGAAAGTGATGTAGGTGGTTGTGACCAGGGTTGCCAGATCTGCATGACGAAAGCAGAATTAGAATATGTAGTTTATCTGTATTGGGGTGATGCTCTCGTATTATTATTATTANTAGTAGTAGTAGTAGTAGTAATATTATTAATTATATATTTTGTCAGGAAATGATGAAAAAAATAAATAAATAAATAAACCATGCCAGGAGTTCAAATGAATACCAATTCTGGGGGGTAAATGTGCACCTGGCAACACAAAATTAAGACATGTTTTTATGAGGTGGACAAAATCACAGACTAAACCACAAATTCCCCAGTGTTCATTACATTTTATGGAATGTAGCAGCATGTCTCTGGCCTTTTTGCGGCTAAGCCTCCCCCTTTAGTCAGCTGTGTACAGTCTGGGGCTAAGGCTGCTTTTAACAGAAAAGTGTTTCAGACCGTTCAGTAAGGACTCACTTTATATGGACACACTTAACACAGCTTCTTGACAGCTTGTCGATCATCTGTAGTAGGTCAGTAAAACGAAACGGAACAACATTAACACATCCATGTGAAAAAAGTATATCAGGCCCTCAGTGCTCTAGTTTAGCTGTGATGGTATGATGGTCAACTCTTAAGCTCTGCTGTTATGGACGTTTGGAGCTCTGAGCATCTCAGTTTCACAGATCCATCCTCTTCCTCTTCGTTCAGTTTGCGTGTGTGTGTGTATGTGTGCACCTGTGCTGTATGTGGGACACTTTCAGCAGCATACCACTGTGCAGATTGATGGATGCTCATGGGGTGAGAGTGGGCGCAGGGGCAGAGAGGCAGGTTTGGAGCAGGACGCAGTGGGCACATTTGTCCTCAGGAATCTCCGTCCCTCCCTGACCTCCTGGCACACGTACAGCACAGCAGAAGAAGAATGCAGGTCGTTCTGTTTGCTGTTGCTTGTTAGTAACAGTGGTCGTGGACAAGCTGGAGGTAAAGAGTCCTTAGCGCGCTAGTTCTTATCATGAGGTACTTCTTTTTTAGATTCCCTCCCATAAATAAAAAGCGTTTGTATTGGGTTTTGCTGTAAAAAATGGCACTGACACCGTTTAAAAGTTTTCTTAAAGAAGGGAGTGAGAATGGACTACTTGTTCACAAGCGAGAGAAAGCGTTCGGACACGCCTGTCAGTTTTCACGTAGGATCAAATCCATGAGACCCTTTTGGTGTACAAAAAGGTTTCGTAGTACTTTTTGATAGATAATTTAAATGTTGTCGGAAAGGTCCATACCCAGAGCTGCCACCTAACACAGACGTGTGACTGTGTTTTTAACATATTTCCTTGTTTAGAGAGTGGAGTAAGCGTGGAACATAGCACAGACACAGCGTGAAAGGAGGCTGTGTGTGTGTGTGTGTGTGTGTGTGTGTGTGTGTGTGTGTGAGGGAGGGAGTGGGAGAGAAAGCATAATTAGAAATGAATATAAATATATAATAAATAGATTTTTCCCTCCAGACAAACCAAAACAACATTCAGGTATAAGTGCTTACTTTCACACTGATCTTCTAATTGACTGCAGCATGGACACACACACACACACACACACACACACACACACGCTGTGGTGAAGTCTGGCTCCACCTAGTGGTTATCAGAAGTATTCCTAATGCACTGTATATATAGTATTTGTGAATTTATCAAATGTAAACTAAAACTGACTCACTCATTCACACACTCTCTCTCTCTCTCTCTCTCTCTCTCTGTCATGTGTGTGTGTTTTTTGTGTCACGGTGTACCTCAGGGATGAAGCATTTCTTCGGTGCTGTTGATGGACTTGGAGCTCTGACTGAAGAAACCAGACTCGCTACCGTACCTTCCGACGAGGTCGATATCACAAGACACAAAGCCCCGCCCCTAAACACTCGTCTGAAGCAGGAACGTAAACACAGATCGTACACAGTGTGCGAAGTGTGTAACATTCAGCTGAACTCGGCTGCACAGGCACAGATACACTACAACGGCAAAACCCACCAGAAGAGGCTGAAACACATGAACAGTGGAAGCACAGGTAGGACACACATGCGTTTGGGTCTGTGATTTTTTTCTCGCACTGAGTGTGTATAACCTGTTCACTATAGATCAAAGCATGTTATATATGATAGGTTTTACTAGTTGTGTTGTACTCAAAGCATTTCCTAGATGAAGCATTAAATCCCTGTACAGACTGAAGCACTGGTTTCACGTTTCACCTCAGATTTCAGTCTCAGATTTCAAGCTCAGTTTTTTTCTCAGACCGCCTCCGGTTCGTTCCTGATTAACACCCGGAAAACTATCCCATCCGGCTCATGTCCGAGAGAATCAGACCCAGACCAGGAAAAATATCGTGATTTTATTCTTTTTGCTTCTGTAACGCTGACCTGTCCCTAGTGCCACAATGGATCAGTTCATAAAATCCACTCATACATCACGCTAACATTCATTTGCATCCCAAAGCATATGATATACTTAATCAAGACAACCTGAAATCCACTTTTTTTTTTTTTAACCTTTTTAGTTCCTGGCTCTAGTCATCATGTACGGATCCTCAGAGTCAATCACATAAAGGTACAATTATTAAATTTAGCTGAAGTGAACAACGCCATTCAGGAGTGCCAGAGGGAGGAGCCAGCTCACATTCCAGCAGCTTTTAATAATAAAATACACTCACAGAACTCTAAATGGTGTCTGTAGCCTATGTAAAGCTCTTGGTGGTCACAGAGGGCATAGCAATCATATTTCTTGTTACCGTTCTTCACCGCTCCACCGAGTCAATCAAAGTCACTCGCTGTTGTCGAGCAACTAGTAGAGGTAGATGAGTGGAGAGATGTGCCCGTTCTTATTTCTTATCTCCTACGCTAGGGCGCTAATCGCGAAAGTAGCAGCACGCAGACTCTGTAGTTAGTGCCGTATTCCTAATATTAACATGAAGTCAAGTCTTGACCCAGAAGTCTCGTTTAAATCGAACCTTTTTTTCTTTTCTCTACGTCACCATGTTTTCAGATCAGTCCCCCATTCCCAGCTTTCATCAAAATGCACTGCGATTTCTCTCACATTCTTTTTAACACTCACATCTAAAGCAGGAATGCTGACAGAAGTCATGCTTTTGTTCAATATTCACATCAGTCAATATCACATGCTTCGGTTATATTTGTGTATTCTTCCTGAGAAATGTCACTAGTGGCCTAGCAGTCAGGCGACACACTGAATACAGACATAAACACACTGAATACAGACATAAACACACATGTTCTAACACATCCTGTAAAGACCTTAAACAGTGTAGGTGGATTTATAAACGCATACAACATACAAATAAATACATAAAATATTCCTGCCTGCCCACATGCTCGCAAATGGTTGGGTTACTTTATATTCGAAAACATACTGTCATACACACACACACACACACACACACACACACACACAGCAGTCAGACCCACTTCAGGTGCAAGCTATCATACGAATGGACCATAATTACATAGCAACGGAACATGCTCACCACGGAAACGCTTGGCATGGAGACGGAGACGCCCCCCTCAGAAACCAGACTACTGACTGGCTGTTAAAGAGGATGTGTGCTCTCTGTCTCTCTCTCTCTCTCTCTCTCTCTCTCTCTCTGTCTCTCTCTCTCTCTCTCTTGTTCTCTCATGCACCCAAGGACACAAAAGATCATTGATTAGCCCTTTTGGCTGCTGTAAGACATCATGATTGGAGTTAAATTAAAGTAGGCAGCCCTCCCCATGAGTAAACAGCAGTGCGGCAAGCCTTAATACTATAGGACACACACACACACACACACACACACACACAATGTCTTTGCTGTATGCTTCTCCTTGTCTCTCTCCTTTGTGAGGCCTCCAATTTTGTAGCACTTATTCAACTCTAGCCCAGGCCTCTGCAGAGTAACACACACACACACACACACACACACACACACACACACACACACAGAGAGAGAGAGAGAGAGAGAGAGAGAGAGAGNCACACACACACACACACACACACACACACACACACACACACACACACAGAGAGAGAGAGAGAGAGAGAGAGAGAGAGGAAGAGGGTGATGAGAGAAAGAGCTGCCCTGAAAAATGATTTCTGCCTAAAACTAGACATACACTCCATGATTTGTAAAATCGTAACAGATGTTGAAACCGGAATCTCGTCTCTTTGGCATAAAGAATTAGATCAAAAGTTCGGTCGTGGCTCCAAATTTTAAATATTGAAGGAGTCAGCACTAACGTAAAATAAAATGAAGCTGGCCAGAAGACTCCTGTAAGTGATCTCAGTCTTCCGGTCTGGTATGTTTTTATTTCCTAGCAGTGATTAGCCGTTGCTAGTTTTGTTCATCACTACACCACTGAGCAGCTCACAGTCCAAGGCTCTGAGCGTTCTGTCATCAAAATCAACCGTTTATAAAAAACATGTGCAAAACATGTACAGCTTAGATTTCCTGAGGGTATTGCTGAACGGCAATGTGTGCGGTTGTTTAAACCGTAAGGTGTGTTAAGGTTTTGATTGAAAATAGTTTCCTTGGTGGTAAAGCACATAATATAGATCAATTTTTGTGACAGGATTTTAATAAATGTTGTATCATTCTCCATGTAAAAAAAAACTAAATAATAATAAGCTCTAAAGTGCAAATTTGCTTTCAGAATAATAAAAACACACAAAGCACCAAATCTAGGCTAGAGCATTGACCAGGATAAAGCGGTGACTGAGGACGAATGAATGATTAAAGTCGTTTTTGTCTGCACATTTATGCGATTATCCAGTCAGCCAATCACGTGGCAGCAGCACAGTGCATAAAATCATATGCAGATACAGGTCAAGAGCTCCGGTTACTGTTCGGTGAAACAGCAGAATGGAGAAGAGTGTGATCTCGGCGACTCTGAGCATGGCACGCTTGCTGGTGTGAGGTGTGTATTTCAGAAACTGCTGATCTGCTGGGATTTTCGCCACAGACACTGCATATAGATCGGAGTGTAGGCTGTGTGATGGATTCAGCGTACTATATCTCCGTCATATACACGTTTATCAATTATTTACATAATACATTTTCACAGACTATATTTATACTTTAATCAGTTTACTGGCTCTCCTTTGAGAAGCGATCGAATACACGGGACACGTTCAGATTCAAGTTATGGATTTATTTACATTGTAAACATTTCTAATATATGTTTATAAGAGATAAAATAGTGTGTGTGTGTGTGTTTCTCTATCTGCTTTGTTTTCATTTCAAGGGAAGAATCAATGACTAGGAACTGGTTAACATAGAGATAGACACACACACACACACACACACACACGCACACACACACACACACACACACACAGCATACCGGCCTTATCTCTGCTTACCTTCTGTTGATTCCTCCAGGCTTCTGTCCTCAAATTCTCCCCCATATCACACTCCCCTCCACACACACACACACACACACACACACACACACACACATTCACACATACACACAGGTGAAATGAATACTATCTTAAACAACCCTACTACACAGCTAGAATCATAATTACCTTTTTAATACCTTTTGATTTCAGTGTTTTATATGTGCTTGAATGTGTGTGTGTGTGTGTGAGGGAGAGGGAGAGGGAGAGGGAGAGAGAGAGAGAGAGAGAGAGAGAGAGAGAGAGTGAGAGTGTGTGTGTGTGTGTGTGTGTGTGTTCAGTCCTTGAAGCATCTCTGCTGTGTCGGTACTGATTACGGCTCTGGTCTGGTTGAGCGAGTTGACAGCGATACACTCACCCTAGTTTTTCTTTCTGTCTCTCTATATGTCTTTCTTTCTTTCCTTCATCTCTCTCTCCCTCACTCTCTCTCTCTGTCTGTCTTTTCTTGTCAGTCCAGACAGTTACATCATGGGTATTATTAGTTGAATGACAGCTGAAATGAGCAGCTCTCCTGCGTAACACACACACACACGCACACACACACGCACACACACAGACTGATGGCACAACTGTACATTTTTATTAACCGCAGTGCATTTGTTCACTTGTGAAAAGACATTTTGGGTGTTTGTTTGCATGTGTGTGTGTGTGTGTGTGTGTGTGTGTGTGTGTGATGGAGAAGGCAGAAATTTTCTGCATGATCATCTCTCAGCAGCTTTGAGTTTTTTTTCTTCTCTTTCTCACACACACACACACACACACACAGCTCAAAGCAAGCGACTTTGCGTGTCCTTCCATGTCCGATCCTGGAGCATGTGTGTTGATTGTGAGAGGAGGGCGAGAGAGAGGGAGAGAGAGGGAGGGAGAGAGAGGGAGAGAGAGAGACATCGTGACGTTTATTGTTATTCATATATTAATTTATTCACGGCTGGTGAACGAATAGCGTACAGTATGCAGATGAGGTTGTGTTGGATGATGGGAATTTTTACGCTCGACCGCTCTGAAAGAAGAGTGGAATGAAAGGAACAGACGGAAGAATGAGAGAGACACTAAAAAACTTACATAACTGTCTGTGGTAACATCCTTGGCATTTTATTAGTCAGTTTGGTAAGTTTTAGGGGTGTGGGATATGATGAAAGTGTCATATTACAGGACTGAAAGATGAGTATGACACACACACAAACATATTTGTCTTACTATCTGTGTTGAAAGATATGATTATTATAAGTAAAGATCTTTCCAGTCTTTAGCTGTCTGGTTTCAGTGATCCTGTGCCTACTGAAGCCTCAGATGTGGCCTCCTGCTGCTGTAGCTCATCCGTCTCGAGGTTGTGCATATGAGATGCTTTTCTGCTCAACATGGTTGTAAAGAGTGGTTGGATGAGCTACTCTAACCCTCTTCGAACCAGTCTGGCCATTCTCCTCTGACCTCTCTCATCTACAAAGACATCAAAGGCATTTCTCCTCACTGGATTTTTTTTTTTTTTTGTTTTTCCACACCATTTTGTGTAAAATCTAGAGACTGCTGTATCTAGACTGCTGAAAATCGCGGGAGATCCCAGGTACCTGTATACAGGACTCTTGTTCTGTAAAATAAATTATAAATATCAGCAGCACCACTAGATTCGTGTTAAATGGCTTTCCATTATGACTTTACATGCCATGCTTTTGCACCATTTGTTTGCTGAGTTGTGTGTGTGTGTGTGTGTGTGTGTGTGTGTGTGTGTGTGTGTGTGTGTGTGTGTGTGTGTGTGTGTGTGTGAGAGAGAGAGAGAGAGAGAGAGAGATTACAGAAGGCTGGCGGCTTGCTGCGAGTGGGCTTTGCCTTGGGTCATATCTGTAGCGTGTAATTAGGTTTAAATCAGCTCTCTAACTCAGGCAAGAAACAGAACAATCTGGACACACACACACACACACACACACACACACACACTCCACTTCAAACTGATTTAAAATCAGAAAAATAATACATGTTTGTTATCTCTGCTTTTTGGGCTCTCTCTCTCTGTGTCTTTTAACTGCCACATTTTCTGTCTAGCTTTCACACACATTTACATACAATTCTGTACACATACACACACACACTGAGAGAGAGAGAGTGTGTGTGTGTGAGAGAGAGAGAGAGAGAGAGGTCTCCCTTTGTTCTGGGGCAGCATCTGTTTGGTCTGATAAAGGGATTAGAACATTTATTTCCCCCCAAAAAAATACACCATGAGAGACACATCACACTGCAGACATCTGTGTGTGTGTGTGTGTGTGTGTGTGTGTGAGAGAGAGAGAGAGAGAGAGTGACATTGAGCCAGGTCACTGGGAAAGTAGCATGTCTAGTTTACTTAACCTGTGTTTGAATTGATGTTGAATACACGAGAGTCTTCACGTACACATTCACACTCAAAGATGTATGTTCATTTTTTGTTCTCAGGTGTAACTCAGTCGCAGTCCATATATGGCTATGCAGGCATGTGTCTGAGTCTATATTTGGCAATTTAGGTGTGTCTATGAGTACAAATATCGCAATGTAGGCATGTCTGGCTCCATATATGGCAAGGTAGGTGTGTCTATGAGTACATATATAATCAATTCAATTCAGCTTTATTTGTATAGCACTTTTAACAATGGACATTGTCACAAAGCAGCTTTACAGAAATACATCTATGGCAATGTAGGTGTGTCTGAGTCCATATATGGTTGTGTGGGCGTGTCTGAGCCCATATACAGTATGTCAATGTAGGTGTGTCTATGTCCATATTTGGCAACATAGGCATGTATGAGTCCATATGTTTCAGTGTAGGTGTGTCTGAGTCCATATGGTATGTCTGAGTTGTTCAAAGCCTCTGTAGTGTGTGTGTGTGTGTGTGTGTGTGTGTGTGTGTGTGTGTGTGTGTGTGTGTGTGCATATGCACGCATGCTGTGTCAGATCCCTGTATGGCGACTAAGCTTCAGATTAGAATTGAGATTTAGTTGTCGTTTAGCAATATCCAGCTAATATCCTTGCTAATTTAATAGAAAATCTATGTAAAGATAGTGTGTGTGTGTGTGTGTGTGTGTGTGTGTGTGTGTGTGAAAATGCTTTTTACCAAGTCCAAATGCATGTGCACCACTGTAACCTAAATAACGAATGGCTGAGTTGATTGGCAGGTCTCTTCATTTACCTCCATTTTCACCTGAAAAGGTTTCTTCCAAATGGCTGTCAAGGTCATGATACAGACCTAAATACGTCTTTCTGCATCAGACCGCTGCTCTAATGGACATCTAATGCTCCTGATGGGGCAAATCACCTATAGTGCCCACCTGCCAATCACATGTCACCCAGTCCACTGCACTCTGGGATAGCGGACGACGATGAGTCCTTATTATACACGTGCTGAAATATTTATGAAGGAGCCGAATCATAAGCAGACTGACTTACTGGGAAGTTTTGTTTGTTTGGACAGAAAGTAATCACGGCCTCGAATGAGACAGCGTACGGAAGACGATTGCTCGTGATAACTTGGGAAAAGTTCCTTAAGGCTGCTGGATGCTTTAAAAAGTGCCGCATTCTGCATTCTTTTGGTCGCAGAGCTTTCAAAGTTCAACTAGACATCAGACGATTCTTACCCTCTGATCAACCATGGGGGAAAAAATACGGAGGACAAAATTAGTCTTGTTAGTAAGCACATGAGGAGATTAAAAATACTATTCTAAATATTTCATTGGCAACATTCCAGCATTGCACTGTAACTAAAAACAACATTTTGTGACATTCAGTGGTACGTGATGTGACGTCCCACGTAAACTGGCTGCATCAGCTTCCTCACGACAATCTTTAAGCTAATCTAGGTAGCAAGCTAGGCTAGTTAGCTCATACAAGGACTGGTAAGAGCTGTTTTTTTTCTCATATCCGCACAAAAAGCGCTCCGGACAGTGACTGCTTTCATTTAAAAAAAAAACAGCAAGAGTGAAAGCACATTAAGAAACCTCCCGTCCATCCCGTATGGTATAAAGCACATTTTTTTCAGGCTGACACTTATAAGAGCCATATTTCACCGAAAATGAGCAGGCTGACAGCAAATAAACCACGACAGCATTGTTATTGCTATGGCTGAAAGATTTACTTCTGTCTCTCACATCCATGACAAAAAAATGTAAGCATCCTTTGTATCTTAATCTTTTGATTAATGCTGTTCAATCTCAGCTCCTAAGATTGTTTCGCTTCTCAGGCTAACATGTTGATCCTACTCTAAATTTAAAAATAAAAATAAAAATCTTTCTCTGGAATATATTTCTTTAGCCTGTTTTACAGACAGTGATGCTACAGTAAACGGTATACACTCCTGGGCAAACAAATGGGCCAAGCCCAAAATTAAATGGTCTTAACAACAAATCTTTGGTCAGGAAATTAGCAGGAATGAAACAGATGCACCCCTGAGAGCTCCTGTGCCAACATTTGCTGGTTTACTTTTGCTGCTGTGAACTGGTTTTGTTGGAAAAGCTAACAGAGAAATCCACTTCTATAGTCTTCTTGTATATAGTCTAAGTAAACTAAACGCATGATGTAAAATTCAGACTAACACACGTCTGGGTGTACAACATTTTCCAAAAATATCTTCTGGGATGTTTTTTTCTTAAAGGATTAGTCATTATTTGGTTTTCTGCCACTCCTGATGCAGCACATCAAGGGCCACAAGGCTTAACCATTTAAAGAAATGAAAGGAAAAGCTTCCCATACTAACTTCCTTTATCTGTTTGTTTAATTCTTGCTCATTTCCTGACCAGTGATTTGCTGTTAAGACCATTAAAGCTTAGTATACTGCCCTTTTGGGCTAGGCTCCTTTTGTTGTTGTTGTTGTTGTTGTTGTTGTTGTTGTTGCCCAGGAGTGTACATCCCTATATTCTGATGTGTGAAGAATAAAAACTGACCTGATATGAGTTTCCCAGAAGTATAGTGTCCCAGGACGTTG
>JAKKZN010000013.1:4695957-4709270 GCA_033441825.1 Pangasius elongatus | reverse complement strand
CGTTTGTGTAGTCCATAGAAAACAGCTGAAGCGTCTTCGTGGCAGTGTGAAGCATTGCTGGTGGACAGGTCCAGAGTAAAGGGGGGGGGGACCTGGATAAAAGACGTAATGACTATGTGCCAGCTAGCTAAATTTGCTATCCTTAATCATTAGCTAGTTTACGCTTAACCCCTGTGTTTTCATGTTGCCTAGCAACACTTTCCTCGCTGCTTTCTCGCCATTTAAATGGGAAACACGTCAAGCATGTGCCTTCTCATTTAAAAAAAAAAAAAAAAAGCACGGTTCCCTTTTGAACGCACCATTTAATAACGATTACGGATGTAACTAGAGTGGCAGGGTTGTTGTCATGGCGACAGAACGCTGCCCGTTCCGCAAGCTCTTGGCTTGCTCGTATTTTGAACGTTTTCCAAAATGGAGGGTAGATAAGGCTGGAGGTCCATGATGTTCACCGCGCCATGGGTTATTTAAATCACACGAACACTTTTGCCGTCAGCTACCTCGCTCTCACACACTCACGCACTCACGCACTCACACACTCACACACTCACCAGTGTAACGCCGAGCGAAACGCAGAGGTTCTTAGAGACGACTGAGTTCAGGTGACTGAGATGCAGGTTTTAAGGTGCATACTTGCATATGCGAGAGAGTGTGTAAGTGTGTGTCCCGTTTTCAGGTCAGGCTGAGCTCAGTCACGCATGAAATCAGGCTGCAGGAGGATGCTGTCATCGCCAGAGAGAGACAGACAGACACGGAGAGAAAGACAGATGCAGAGAAACAGACAAAAAGGATGAAACAAAGAAGCCGTGTCTCAAATATATCCTAACTGGTGTATTGTTTCTCATTTAACAGCAGGTCCTGAAGTGCTTTATTCTTCTTATACCACAGCGATTTGGCAAAGGTTACCATTTTTTAGTTTATTAAGGAATAACCCATTGTGCTTTTTATCCATTTATAGTTGCACCGAGCATCTATGGAACGTCACTTCTGTTACTGCAGCGAGCTATGAACAGCTCACCAGCCTCTTCTTTTTTTTCTCTCTCTCTCTAGATGTTAATAAGAGAGGGATAAAAACACAGCTTGTCATGTTACACGTCATGAGAAACTGTGAAGCACAAAATCCTCTGTCCTGAAGCCTACTGAGCATTACAAAGCACTGACACTGGAGGCTCCTTCCATAAGTGTTTAAACAAAATCATCACCTCGCAGAAAACCTCATCATATCAAAAAACAACAACAACACAATTTTATCAGGTTGTTTTATCAGGCTTAGATTATGTGGCGTGTCTGCTGTAAAAGACCTCGTGAATGAGCTGTTACTATAGAAACGATAAGGAATTAGAAGGAGCACATTAATCTAAATCACAGCCGCTATTATTGTTAATCAACATCTTTCGACCAATCAGATCTGAGAATCCAACAGCACTGTAGTCGGCACGCGGGAAGTGCACTCCTTTCCCTCGCATCAAAATAAAAGCATAAAAAGCTAAATCAGTACAATTTTAGTATTAAAGCTAAGTAATAATCTTTTTTTTTTTCAGGTTTTGGCTGAATTTTCATTTCGTTGCCTTGCTCTTTTTGTACAGAGATACATTTGCTCGAATTTCTCAGTGTTAACACGTCACACAAACTGATCTAGAATAGTATACGTGTCATTTCCTGTGTGTGAACAAACACTGACGCTTCATCAAAGTGTAATGTTTATTCAGTAGTTTTGTAAGAAGAAACACTGGGAAGTACATTACTTCAAGTCGAATGTCATTTAATGACAGTTAGTGGCATTCTGAAGCGTGATTAAGTTGTTTTGTTTACTTTTCTCGTAATTATTATGCCACTACGTTGCTAGTCTAAGGCCAGTCGTGCTCCTTAATATGTATTTTATGGCTTTATGGCTAATATGTATATGGCTTTTTTTTTGTACCTGTATTCCAGTACAGTACACAGTTGTTATATTATTATTAGATTATTAGAGACAGACTCTACGTCAGTTTGAACCAGCTACATTATAGATAGCAAAATGCTAAACCTTTTTATGACAGTGTAGAATATTTTATTGTTTGGATGTTTGTGTATCATTTTTCAAAGATGAATATTCTAATAGACAAATCAAATAAAATACACAAACACACAAACAGCGTGTTGACACGGTGTAATTCACGTGTGTCTACGTACAACAGCGTAAAAGCTGTGATTTAACTAACGCTGAAAGACTCTGAATTAAAGGATAAAAGCCAGAGAAGGGAGGGAGAATAGCGTCACCTTTCCCATTGTTCACTTCTCCCCGCTGATAAAAACCCGCACCTCATTTCAGCGCGCTCGTTTTATTTCGTCCGATTAAATCTGACGCAGGAGCCGGACGGATATGGCTTTTGTTTCCGAGGCGAGCGTCAGAATGACCCCGCGCTTTCAGGGGGCTCTTTCCTGCCCGGCGCTAATTCGGACGGCGTGTTCTCCACCCCGTGACGCGCGGACTCAGCCGAGCCTGAAATCAGTCCATCATTTCATTCCTCATTATGTTCTTCATGCGTCGTTACGCCTCATCAAAAGTAGCAGACTCATCTTTTTTTTTTTTTTTTACGGGGGGATGGAGGGAGCGGGGAGGTGACCGGAGGAGAATCTGAATTGGAAAGAAGACAGAGAGCCACGGCCTTTCTGGACAGGGGGGGAAAAAAAATCCTCATTTCTGAAAAAGAAGGAGAAGCAGTAGCAAGAGTGTGTGCAGTGAAGAAGGGAAAGACAGTAGAGTCTTCTGCTAAACACTATTGGCATCCTCGTTGCACACAAAGAGTCTCTGGGGAATCTTTCTGTTGCCCGTGTGCACTTAACGCGCACTGACAGGGGAAGAAATCATCCCGTAGGCAGAAAGCTGCCTTTAGCTCCAGACTGAAAATCGGCTTGATGGCTGCCGTGCTTTCACACCTGCAATTTATTGAAAATGCAGCAACAAAATGGGGTACGCGAGGACAATGGCTTGTCATTTTCTCCTTATTGGTGGTTTTACTCTTTAATTTAGGACGTAAACCGACCGCTGTTGTACAATAACACACATCAGGGGCTGAAGTGTATTATTTTTGCATAACACAACGTTTTTTTTTTTTTCCCCACAGTGTGGAAATGTTCAGTGTACAATGTTGAATTTATTAATGAAAGACACGTCACATTTATTAATCATTTATAGTCAGATTTAATGCATCTGTGAGACAAGGTTATCACTTAGGTAATAGCAACAATAAACAGTCATTCCATTACTCTCTCTCTCTCTCTCTCTCTCTCTCTCTCTCTCGAAAAACGCATGTTACCAAGAAACTGGAAAGAGTAAACTCCACTGTCCTTTACAAAGCACTGTGGCTGTTATAAAGTGCTGACACGTGAGAATCCTTCCATAAATGTTAAATAAACGTCTCCTAACAAACGAAGAAGTCACCGCCTCAGCAGTTACACATTTCTCCTTGTTAAACAACACATTTATTATTATTTGATTATGTGGAGCGCGGATATCCGGATTACGTTCACACAAAACCCACTGGTGTAAAAGCATCAGTTTTTCATTCATATCGATTAAACAGTGTGTATGTGAAGCGTGTGTGTGTGTCCCTGATTTGTCGAACTTGATAACACCTGCGAAATGTACGAATTTGCAGTATAAACCTCAAAGCACAAAATACAGGTCAGTATGTCCACCAGTTAGATTAATATTGCACCCGCAGTGTGAATTACTAAGGCCAGGAATAGAGATTCTTTGTGCAAATTAATAGAACAATAGAGCAGGTATTAATCCCGCATAGGCCAGTTTCCCTATTTAAAGACAAAACGAGGACATTACTTTAAGAGTTATTTCATTTCAGACATCTTATGTCTTTATGTTGCCTCAGTGAACTAAGTTTCTTATTAGATATTTGCTGTCTGATGCATTTAAACAGCCTTCGCAAAAGTTTCCATTTCCATTTTCAGTCCAGTTCAGCTACTGTAATTACACCTTACAGTAAAAGCTTTTCTCACTGTTCTCTCTACTGTGACCAAACATTAGAAACTCAGCGTAAAGAGGTATCCAAGGCCGTTTTTTTGGTATAAGCAGAATAAGCGGTCACTTAAGGCCCCAGGACCAGCAGGAAGCTCATGATTTGTAAGATACATACATAAAAAGCACACTTTAGCATCATTTGGCGAAAAGGTTTACATGTCAGGCAGTCACCGGGGGCAATGGAACTAATGTCAGAAGATCACAAAGAAGTGGTGATTGTGAAGTGTTCACATCTATCTGGAAAAGCAGAAGAGGAGAAACAGACCCAAAGCACCGGTAAGAAACGAATGCTAATGAATAGGACTCAGTCCATTTTTCTGCTTTCTTGCTTCCACTTGTTAGGCATTACTGTCTCCCCTGTCAATCACAGCGGCACAAGCCAATCGGGGGTGTCCGTGAGCTCATGTATGAGGAAGAGGGCAGATAGCGATTTCCTCCGCGTGTGTTACGCTGCCCTGTGATGCAGCATGAGCAGCAGTTTAAAAAGATGCTGTTGGCTGGCTTCACGTGTTTCAGAGGAAAGACAATGTTCACCTTCACCCTGTGAAGAGTAATAGGCACTGTGGGTGAGACTTAGCCAGCGAGTCGGAATTACAAGACCAAATTTGGAAGAGAAAGCCAAAAATAAAGGAAATGGAAGAAGTTAGTATGTGACTAGCTAGCTAGTATCTAGATTAAGACGTTAGGCTAAGTTACTACAAGCTATGACAAGCTAGTAGCCTGGTGTCTAATAATAAAGTATTAACTCTGTTCATTCTTGCATATAAAATAATCTTATTGGTGTGTGGAGGGTGGGGGGGGTGGGGGGGGGGGGTAATGGGGCAGGCTATAACAGTCCAGATGTGACACTTGAAACACAGCAGTACAATGTAAGACAGGACAGTAATGCTAAAGGTAGAGCAAGCAGTACACACGGTGCAAAAAAGACGTGCGTCTCACATGATTCTGGGAGGGTTTTTTTTTCTGATTTTTGAGAACTCATCATTTAACAATTAACACATGTAATGGCGTCATTTAAATATTGTTTCCTCCCCTAGTTTGCGGATGACCGCATTTACACAGTTCATCTGCAGCAGCGGTTTAGCCACTCTAGCGATTTAGCCACTCTAGCGATTTAGCCACTCTATTGCAAATCCTAGAAAATCAGGAAATCGTTGTAACACAAGTATAACTGTGCCTAAAGCCCACCTGGTCGTATTTGTTATGTGGGCCTTAAAGTATGAAAGAATTCTTTACTGTACATGCTACTGTATGTGTTACAAAATGCCAATGAAGAACTTCGCGGAGCTTCTCTCCCAATCTGCCTCATTTCACTCTGTCAGTATTCTGCGTCAATCTTTTTTTCTGCATACATCTTTCACATCCTATTTTCCTCTTGTCAGGTACACGGCAACCGCACACTCACACACACGTACACATGCTTCAGGAAGCAGTGTCCTGCCCGAGTCCGTGTTGAGATGAAAGAGAATGTGACAGCAGTGTGTGTTTGTGACAGAGAGAGCATGCTGGGTTACATAAACGGAGGAAACATGAGGAATCTCTCGCTCCACCGCATTTCAGCCCGGACACATCGCGTGTACGGGCTACGTGTCTGACACAAGCGCACGCCAACAACACAGAATGCTTAAAATCCTGAACACGTGGAGCTCGAGAACGTTTTTCGAGGATAGATATGGAGAAGGAGAAGAGCGGCGTTCGAAAAAGAAGCGACAGAAAGAGAACGAGATGGAGCGAGAGCAGCTGGTGTGTAGTGTGTGTATAAGAGGGAAAATGCATGGAGGAAAGAAGGGGGGCTCGAGGCTGCAGTCTCGGCTAATTACTACTCTGAAAATCATGATTATGCCTTTCAACTCGACTTGTCAGGAAAGAAAAGAAGGGGGAGTGTGTGTGTGTGTGTGTGTGTGTGTGTGTGTGTGTGTGTGTGTGTGTTGGAAGGGTGAGGTCTTGTCGATTCTCTCTGTTTTTGTGCACTCGATCCAGACCTCACCAAATTCCCAGTGCACCACATGGCACCATTTGACTTCAATGTTTCACCTCATTTAATACATTACATTCTTTTGTGAGTGTGTGTGTGTGTGTGTGCGTGTGGGATGTTCCCTTACACCTGAGCTTCTGCATGATTCTGAAACAAAATCATTGCATGTGTAGCATAAGCTTACTTTCATTCTTTCGCCTAACACGCCCATACACTACATGTGGAATTCTACCTTTATGGGGTATTTCCACTAACTTGTGTGCTACTGAAGGGAAAGTAAGTAACCAGGATGCTTTGCCTAGATCTAGCCTCACTCTTAACCTCAGTAACTTAGAAACATCTTTCATATCTTTTAGTTTTTTGGGGGAAGGGGGGTGTTTTGCAAGAAAAAAAATCCCATAGTCCAATCATTATAGGGACCTTTGGACTTCATAGAGAAATAAAATCACGACAAACACACACATTTGTCTTACTATCCTTGTGAGGGCCTTGAATTGACATTATTAATGTTATGCTTCGCCAAAATCTGACATTAATCTTAACATCAATAATAAAAAGGAAACATTTTGGTCTTTGGTCTTTTAGTTTTTTTTAAAAAGCAGACCTACCAAATGTCCTCACAACTCTGAAACTGTCAGATATTCCTATCCTTGTGGGAACATTTCCTCTCAGCATGATATACACACACACACACACACACACACACACTGTTAGCAGAATGCAAGATGTAGTGTTCAGTGTCAGTGAGTACAAAATGAGGTCATACACAATTATCATCATCTTCTCATGATTATGGTATTTTTCATTCTTATTATTTTGTCCTTGTACATGTTCTGTACATGATGTACAGATTATCAGAATCAAGCTGTTGTGGCTAACCTGAGAACCCTTGAGCAGGCAATCATTTCAAAGCTGGCTCCCAACTCTGATAAGGCAAAAATAAATATATAACTAACTCTATTCCATGTGTAGAAAATACATATTGAGAAGCATCAGAATTTTTTTCATATATGTATATAATCGAATCCTAACCTTCTAAGTGAAGATTTGCACTAGTATCCAGATTTAAACTGCTAGAACTTGTAGTTTTCAGAACTATATGAAGTAGAAAATATCAAAATTTGACAGTGTGAAGGGTTTTTGCAGGCCGTGACACAAATGTATCTGCCTCTCGAAGTCTTGCCAACCAAAATGCCTCCCAGTGCAATGATGTGATAATATATATGGTCATGGACCTGAGAGATCATTTATTATAATGTTATTCTGATATGAAAATGAGCTCTATAAAATACCACACGTTTTTTTTTTATTGTGTTCTCGGGAACATAGAGATGATCTCTGAGGTCCCAGACGCTTTTTATCTGCGATCCAAGTACGTCAAACAGAGTAGACGTGTCAAGAGGAAAACGTTTGGAGATCTTTTCGCGATGAGCCACATTAACTCTGTTTGTGCACAGTGAATTATGTTCCACTATATAGGTTTTAGTTTCCAGTCATAATGTGTGAGCTCATGCTTGTGTATCTGTGGGATTGTGTGCACCCATGTGTGTGGTTGTGTATGTGTGTGTGGGTGTGTGTGACTACCATGATTGATCTGTGTGGTAGGGAGGTATGTAAGCCATGCGAAGTGCTCCTGGATCTCGGACTCAGCCAAGCGGAAAATGAAAAACCTCTGCATCTCAGCTCCATTAAAAAATCTTGGCGTGCGCATACACACACACACACACACACACACACACACACACACATACGGATATATACATTAAAATCCATTACACCCACAGTGTCTATTACTCTTTACAGGGCCAGTAGTGTGTGTGTGTGTCTTAATGCATGGCCAAGCGTACATTTGTACACTTACGAAGAGTGAATGATCGGTCTCTAATAAGGTTCAGGCACATTTGGTGAGAAATTGATTTATTATACTCCTCATAAGTCATTGGTGAAATCATCCTAACATCATGCTATCACATCGTCAAGCCTTCAGCAATCGATGATTCCCTAGAGGAAGGTCGTGGATTCCTCTCAACGCAAAAGTAATCCGTCACTCAACGTATGTTTGGTTTCTGGAGTCATACTACAGCTACAAGGATAATGTACAGGTAGCTAACAAGTTAGGGAAGTTTATTTGCATAAATTGTACTAATCTGGCTAAATCTATGTGACCCCATGGGGGTCACAGTCCAGTGACTTCTGTGCCGGTCCCAAGCCCGGATAAATAGAGAGGGTTGCGTCAGGAAGGGCATCCGGCGTAAAACGTTGCCAAATTCAATCATGCGAATCGTCAGTGGTGGAGAGTGATGATTCGCTGTGGCGACCCCTGAAGGGAAAAGCCGAAAGAAGAAGAAGTACTAATCTGGCTAAACAGACTCAAACTAAACCTTCCAGCTAACCTGCACTTCAAACTAAAATTTTTCTCCATCATATTTCAGCTCTGTCACAACGTCAATAAGGACACAATAGTTTTACACCTGACAGTCTAATAACCTATCAACTCCCGGTGTCTGTGGGGGGGCGGGGCGCCTGCGGTAGCCAATCAAATTGCTATGGGGCAGGTGTCGCTCTAGGCCCCCCACCAGACACACTGATCTGATTGCATCTGCATTGCTAATGTTTAACTCTGAGCACAACTCTGAACCAGAACAAGCCTGCGGGCAGAAATGACTGATTGGTTAAGCAGGACACCTTCAGTTAATATGATTTATTTTGTGCCCCTTGAAGTTGCGGAAGCATGTTTTTTTTTTTTTGTTTTTTTTTTGCATTTTTCTGCCATCAGAAGCATGAAGTTCATCACCAGCAGAGATTCCTCAGACCCGGGATCCTTAAGCCCCTTATTAGATCACCCACTGAGTTTCAATTTCTTGGATTTATTTTGTATTTTGTCCCAGTTTTGTTGCTGAGTCTCCGGCATCTCTTTCCACGTTCTCTTTGATCTCTGATTGGTTCAGTGGTGATAGAAGTCCTCTCTGATTGGTCTTTTTGGATTTGTGCACAGGTCCGGCGGCTCAGGGCAGCCCCCTGCTGGCTGCGTTACCCGTACAGACTCGCCCACTGCAGACGCCTCTGGAGCTCAAGAACTTTCTGCCCTTCAGACTCAACGGCTCCAATCCGCTCAGCCTCTTTCCCAACTTCAATACGGTGAGTCTACAATTTCACATAAAAAAAAAACGTGTAAATAGGGCTGCCAATGTATTTCTAAATTACATTTGAAATTTAAGGACTTATTATTAAATATTTTGTTTCTATTTCACCCCGCATAACCGCCAGGTGTGGTGTGAATCACCTGGATATCTTTCAACAAAGTTACGAGGTGACGTATGAGGCAGCATTTGCACTAAATACTGCTGTCATACAGCCATCTTTCCCTTTCTTCTTCTTCTCACCTCATGCACATGTCAAATCACACGTACACCATGTAGAGCTTTCTGCTTGTGACTACATCTAGAGCTACAGGTAGCCTGTACCTCCAAAGTTAGCGATAGCCTTCTTTCTTGTATTCTCATCTCTTCTGCCTCAGTGAGTGTATTTTTTGTATTCATTTCCTAGTGCCTTTATTGTGTAGAACACTATGTAACTATGTAAGTTTTTCCTCTCTGCTTGGTAAGTGGTACTTACCTCCAGTGTTCCCTGCCAGTTGGTTTCTTCCTCTGTATTGTCTTTCCAAGTATTCCACATCTCCCATCTAGCTGAGTAATAGCCCTGTGGCTATGTGCTGCTAACATGGTTGAGTGGTTTTCCCTTGCTATACTACTCGCTGTTATTGCTGAGTCTGCAGAGGTAGCTTTTTCCACATCTCTTGCCGTCTAGCCGAGTAGAAGGCCCGTAGCTATGTGTTGCTACCGTGGTGGAGTGGTTTTCCCTTGTGTAACTTTTGTGTCGCTCTCAGAAATAGAGAAATTCACAAAGAGAAATCTCAAAATGTAATGTTTTGAATTGTTTTTTTTTAACCCACAGTAATGTTCCTTTGTTGCTGTTATCTTGGCTAGTATTTGCATCCTATGTAAAGGTTCACCCCAGCATACAGTAGTTAGGCTATACATAAAACATTATGAAAATGCCACGTGGGGAAAAAACAAACAGAATTTCAGGTACATCATATTTAATGTCTGAAGGGGAGCAGTCTTCAAAATACCGTAAGTGTATAATCAAACATGGACAAACAGCAGATAGATGGACAGTAGATGGACTCTGTCAGGAATAGATGCTAAATGCCCCAGCATTCATTTACCTCCAGTAACCACTTTATCCTGGTCCAAGGGGGTTGATGGATCCAGCGCATAACCTGGAAACATTGGGCATAAAACAGTCATGCACTCTCATTCACACCTAGGAGCAAATGTAACCTGTAATATTTTTGGGAGGTGGGAGGAAACCGGAGAACCCAGAGGAAGCCCACGCAGACAAAGAGAGACACATAGACAGTAACCCAAGGTCAGGACTGAACCGGGGCCACACTTTTAAAAAAAAAATGAATGTAATAAGTACATTTACATTTGAGTGTCCAGTGAGTTCTCACAGCAGTTCTTCAGTTCTTTGTTCATTGTTGTCTTATTACTATGAATGTGATGTGTGTTCACTGCTTATATCTGTTTCTCAGATATACTGAGAGTCATGGTCCTTTTCCAGTCAGACCCTGTGTGTGTGTGTGTGTGTGTGTGTGTGTGTGTGTGTGTGTGCGTGTGTGCGTGTGTGCGTGTGTGCGTGTGTGTGTCTTACACTGGAATGATAAATGCACCTGTCTTGATTACAAAGTAGCTGTCAGAGCCGTGCCTCTCTCCTCTGCACTCAACTCCTCTTCTTCTCCAACTTATTTTCTCCTCCTCTTTCCATTTCCTCTCCTTTCTCTTTGGCCTTCCTCTTCTCCACTTTTCCCCTCCTCTTATTCTGAGACCTTGGAATTGTATGTTTTTAATCTAGCAATTCTGTGATTTTTAAGAAATTAGGCCATAAAACTCAAAGTGTTTAATAACATTTATTACTATTGTTTATTACACTCTCATCTCTTCTTACTATTTTGTAAAGAATCTCTCTGGCACTGCACTGAGTAACACTCTCTCACACACACACACACACACACACACACACACGCACAAACTCAGACACACCAAGATGTCCATTGCACACATTCTTGAGTTCCTAAAACAAACAGTGGTCCAGGAGGTTTCCAGTTCCCATCGGTGGCTGCACAGCCAGTGCTGGGCCGTGTGTGTGTGTTCCCACAGCGGGTGTTACTAGGAGAAAGTGCTCGTCCCCCGGGTTTAAGATTACACTGTACACTTTTGTGCCACTTTTGTGTGCTGAAAGCAAACAAGCTGAGGCCATGCTGGTGCTGGAGAAAGCCTCACACAGAAAGACGGGAGTACAGAAACAGCAGGCTGAATATGTTCTTCCATCACAGGCGTCTTTTTTTTTTTTTTTTTTTAACACCAATCAGTTGTTCTTGGATTTGTTCTATTTTTCCTGAGCTCTCTTTTTCTCTGTGTCTCAGATGGACCCTGTGCAGAAGGCTGTTATAAACCACACCTTTGGGGTTCCTCAGAAGAAGAAGCAGGTTATCTCCTGCAACATCTGCCACCTTCGTTTCAACTCCACGGTCAGTACTCATGACTTGATTTCGTGTGTGACAGATACACCTCATGTAGCTTCGATCGTTCGGCTCAGGAGCACGTCTTACTCCAGGAAAAAAAAAGATATTTTCCTTCCAGTAGACAGAATGTTGTTTTAAAGTGACTCGTTAAAACTTCTCTCCTAATGATCGCTGGCTAAGTGAGTGCAAGAGGGCGAGTTAATACAGAAAACACTCGAATGTGCACAAACTGTCAAATAACTGATCATATCATTTATCATGAACCTTCACTTTCATTTTTAAAATATCTTTACGTTTTATTGAACGTTTTCTCATTTTTAATCTATTTCATTTCTTCCAATCATTTATACTTTATCTTATTCTTATTCATTTATGTGACACACTCTGAGACCTGCACTGAAACTGCATGACATGGACATCTGTCACTCAAATTCACTTCTGTAAATAAATATATATATATATATTTCATGCTTTTATGATGTTTAATTGCACCATGTTTGGAAAACGACGTGGTTGACGTACCTGAATGGTACATCACAGATTAGAAACGTGTTCTCCGACACTTTTACACATAACGATAACTAATCGAATGGGATTCTGTCCTCTTTTCTGTATTTCGTGTAAGGAATAACACACGATGGGCCGTGCTGATTTACAGAAATATTACACCCCGGGATGGCGTGATATACCCCGAGTGTTATGTTTTCATATGACAGCGCAGTCCGAAGTGTGTCGTTCTGCTCGTACTACAGCGCTTTTGTCAACACTTACGATGTTTTACTTATTAATGTACACTTTTAAATGGTTTATAGTTGCATTTGATGTTGTGGAAAGTCCATGAGGCAAGTTAGTTCCTGTTATCACTTATGCTATAGCGACAATAAATATTCCGTCATTCTGTCATTCTGTTCATCTCTTTTTCTCTCTCTCTATCTCAAAAAAAAAAAAAAACGTAGAAAACACCGGAAATAGTAAACTCCTCTGCCCTGAAGACTACAAAGCCCCACGATTGTCGCAAAGCGCTGACACTTGAGACTCCTTCCATAAACGTTAAATAAAAGTCTCCTCGCAAAAAAAAAAAAAAAAAAAAGCCTCACCAGATCAACAATTATACACTGTACTGTGTTAAAGAGCGCGTTAGACCTGCGATCTTTATGTGAAAATACTAGGACATTTGACTTTTTTTTTCTTTTCTTTTTTTCAAAAGAGAAGAAAGATTGAAGATGCAGGCCATGAAGTGCCCGATCTAATACCTTTCAAATAATCTTAATGGTAATACAAATTAGAAAGAGCTCCCGACTGTTTGAGCAGCAGGTCAGCAGTGAAAATGTCAGCAGTGTGGAAACATTTCACGCTTTCTCCGAGGAACATTAGACAAATGGTTTGGAATCACTGTTCGTGCCATGAGACCTCTCCACTTCTCCAGCAAAACAGCAGAGGAAAAGAAAAAAAGAAATTCCCCGAGCATGCCGATGCCATCTGTAGCCACAGCTTGTGAAAAACAAAACGAAATAATTCACCAAAAAAAAGAACAGCATTTGTTGCTTTGGATGGCCGAGTTCGCTGTTGGATAAAACATATTGAGACTATTGAGTGCTGCTTTTCACATGCATGTCTACCGGTAATGTGCAATGTAGGTGGAACGCACAATAATAATAATTCTTCTTCTTCTTCTTTCGGCTTTTCCCTTCAGGGGTCGCCACAGCGAATCATCACTCTCCACCTATCCCTAT